>JAMKCH010012646.1:0-48055 GCA_023653785.1 Ophioderma brevispina
CCTCCGCCCCCCTCCCCACATAAAATTCCTGCCTACGGGCCGATTTCAAGAGTAAATACGTTAGAAGGAACACAACATTGTAGTGCATGTTATAGTAAAACAAATTAATAAATGTATGCTGTTGTAACAACACACAATAAATATTGCATAGACTTTAAAAAAATGAGCTCAGAAAATATTTAAAATGTATGGAATGTTTCATCATAACTCAAAAGATTTTGGATAATAAAGTTGGTCTATTTTCCCTCGTTTTCTTAAATTTCTCATTCCATATATAGTGCCTATCTTTTAAGTAATGTACAAACGCTTAAAATATATACCAAACCTTGAAAACGATTAACAATTAAATGGGTAATTATACCATAAAATCGAACATAATCTAAACAATTTTAGAGGGTCTAACTCTTATACACCCTTACCAAAGAAAATTCAATTTGTTCCTGAAAGGGCCGCGTTTTTTTTAATGATGTTATATTTTTTTTTTTTTAATTTTTTACTTTTCTTGTTTTGTAATTGATTTTATAAAACAACATTTAACCCTGGAGCTAACAGACATTTGTAACCCAATCGCAAGTACAAAAAGGTTTGAGTGATTAATATGTTGACAGACTGACATGGTCCCCTGAAACGTTAATTCTTAAGGCATAAGTGGTTTCTCATGAGGAGTGGGCAAAGAAACGTTTTAGGTTTCAAATTTTTAAAATTGATCCAATCATGTTGAAAAGTATCCATGTTTACTTGTCTACACAAGGATTCAGGAAATGTATAGTTTTGTACTATCTACAACGTAAAGTTTACGAGTTATAGCTAACAAACAAGCAATCAATAAAAAGGGTCAATTTCAGTTGTACATGGGTCAAATATTTAAAGTTGCTCCGATTTATATAAAAAGGTGCAAATTGTTTGATGGAGTCAATAGGAGTAAAATAAGAATAGTTTGACTGTCTTAAAATGCTTAGTTAACCATGTAGGGGCACAAAGTCACGTCCATTGCATTCATTTGGGCTTGACCTTGTTTCCCCCCTACTTTTCTTAAGCACGCATTTGAGACACTCAAAACTAGTCTTATTATTGATCCTATGAGCTCCACCAATAATTTGCACCATTTTTTAGCCAACTCGAGCAACTTAAAAATTTGACCCCTTGTACAACTGAATGACCCTTTTTTATTGACTTTTTTCTGTTACTTTAGCCAAACTCTAACTTTACGTTGGTGGGTAGTACAACTATACCTTTTCTGATCCTTGTGGTTAGAACAAATGACATGGTATACTTTTCAACATATGGATCATTTAAAAATTTGACCCCTGTACAAACTGTATCTTGCCCACTATCCTAAGCACCATTGTGGGCACTTAAGAATTCTGTTTCAGGGGTTCCTGTCCATCTGTCAACAATTTAATCACTCGCAAACCTTTTGTCTTGAAGAGTGTACAAATGTCTGCTGTTCCTGGGGCTTAAATTGGATTTTGCGGTCCTAAAAATGTGAATAGCAAGAAACGCAAAACCGATTAAAGTGACCAAGGGGGGGGGGGTCCTAGGGACCCCAAAAATTTGTTTTCCGTCGCGCTGGGCGCTTTAAACGCGCGTGTATTTTTTTGTGCCAAAAATTTTTTGTAATTTTTTGGGGTTGAGCTTTTTTAAAATGCGCTTCGTTTCATACCAATAATTAAATCGGCCAAGCCGTTAATGAGTTATTAGTGGGGTCCCCTGGACCCCCCCCCCCCCTTGGGCCAACGGAAGTCCATTTCAGAATATTTTTTAAAATAAGAATAAGAAAACCAAGAACCAAAGCCAAATTTTTTTTGCTGATATAAGTTCACACATACTGTTGGTAAGTAACAATTATTAATAACATAAAAAATTTAAAACACCTTTAATTTCTGAAAACAAACAATTTTCATCTGGATGTGCCAAAACCGTTACTGTACAAACTCTATGGGACCCATGACGGTGTAGTTTGCCACACCCGTAAAAAAATACAGATTCCCTAAAACTGCTAGTTTTTGTGTTACTAATGTCATTTGGGTCTTCTAGAATCGATATCAACATAAAATAAGTTTCAAAATGTTTTGGTGTAAGCGCAATGCTCATTTGAATTTTCCGTCTTTTTTCCCAATTTTCGCGTGTTTTGAACACAATGTTTTGCCCCTATTTGCAGCCAAAATAAAAAATTCCATTTTTGTTGCTGATTTAGGGTTGTTTAATGACCCTTCCCATGTGGTTTAATTTCGTGCAAAATTCCGTCGGGAAGTGGGTTTCCTTAGGGGGTCCCATGGAACCCCCCTTGGGCACCACGGAGTGAAAACCCCTTGGTCACTTATGTTTACCTTTCAATATCATGTATGTTTCATTTTATGTCCATTGTATTTTCCAGAAATGTGTGTCTTGATATTCGTCAAATCCGTCGACAATTCGTCCCGCGTGGCGATGACCACTGAATAGAAAAGGCACTTAGTTTTTAAATTGATTTTAAGAATCTGCCTTCAGTTCGTCGGGTAATCATAATGAAATAAGTGTTTTATTTCATGATTGGTTCTCACCTTAAAGGCCATATTCTATTCAGTGCCTTAAGCAGGCCTTCGTATAAAACAGGTGCTGGTTGGATTCCACTAAGCTTATTGATAAACTTCTGTCTATGTGGGTGGCATAAAGGGTAGAATTTCCGCATTGTTCAACGGGTTAAGCCAGAATAGTCAAAATCATAAAAATTCAAAAGTTAAAAGTTAAACAAAAGATAACATACATATGTGTTCAAGATTTCCAGATTCCTTTTCTCTATATCGAATTGACAATGTTATAGTGTGTTACATCCTTGTCTACCGGAAGAAACTAAGTAGTTTAAATCTAATGTTTCATATGTTTCCTTGTTTAGCAAATTGTATAATTCCTTTTTATTTGCGTAATTTCAGCGAAAAGACTAAAAAAGATAAGGCAGAACTTAACACGTTTTAAGATACATTGGAGAAAAAAACATTTCAAAGACCATATTTATGGTTATAAATATGCCTACACCACCTGACTAAATTGAAAGAGACGATAACGATATTAATGAAAAACGACGAAATTGCTTTTTTAATACACCAGTCTTTATATTGACGGACGAATTCGACGGGCAATTGGACGAAATCAATGACAACAAAAGTTGAAATCCAATGACACAAAAATCAATATCAGTTACCAAAATTAAATGGGTTTTGGTTTCTCGCGATCACATTTTTTAGGACGAAAGTCCACTTGTCTGTTTATTAAAGGCACTTACAAGTGCGAAATTAAACTGGGAAACCATATACAATTATTTAGTTTGCAGAATATCAAGTTTAACATCAAAGAAAATCAAATTTCGCAATATGTTTACAAGTCTAATTTTGTAACACGGGTTTACCAAGGGGTGGGTGTTACCACTCCGAGAATTCATTAATTAATAAAGCCATTTGATGATTTCGATGTTGGTACACCCGTTTGATATCCTTGGTCCCACCGTTTTGCTACTGCTTCCACATAACCTAGTAGGGCGTCACAATGACGCCAAAGTTCACAAGTTGCCAACTTGGTCCATTTCACAGACACAAATCAGAGTTATATAATGAAAAAAAAATGAAATTTGCATTAAAAAAAGGTAGAATATTGGTTTTCATGCGGTTTTGGGCCCAAATGATTGGGAAATGACTAGTGTTTAATCAAACCATCTAATTTTAGACCATAAAGTTGCACAATATGAATAAAATGAAACTCTATAAAACTAAAGGGTAATGCAGCATCATTTCTAGGCGAATAATGTGCGCGAGGTCGGAAAAACTAAATATAATGGCGCCCCCATTATTTTTTTTCCCGCCGAGGATATATTATGAGCCCATAGATATAATACTAAAAACCGTTATTTCTATTCCTAGGAACTAAAGAACATTGATTTATTTGTCTTGTGTGTATAGGTTTTAAGTTAAATATGCCTTATGTGTATTTTGTATGTGATTAATGAAAATAAATGATAATGAGAAAATGAATTAGCGGCCTCAGTATTGCAGAATAATGCGCAGTAAACTGAACAATCAGAATGATGCATTTTCAATAATGGGTATAGTAGAAGTAGTAGAACCACTACCACCAACGATGCGACGCTAACCTCGGTGAGGGTGCTACCTTCACCATTTGTTTCGCCAAATTGCAGAAGGATGTGTGAACTAATTATAGGGAAGACTGTAACGAAAATTTTTAACGCTTTTGAGCACCGAGGGAAAGTTGTACCTGGGGTAGTAAACTTCTCCTCCCTTGGTATAATAAGAGGGTTAAGGTCACTATGCCCCCCCCCCCCAAAAAAAACATTATATAAATTTGGTGCTTGTTTGGTACAAATGTTTAAAACTACACACCTTGGATATTCTTTTTACACGACGCACAGACCGTAGGGTTTCCAATAAGTACAAGTAAACATATTAAAACACAAAAATTAAAATGTGAAATTAAAACGACCAATCCCTCTGAAGTATAGAAAGGTGTAAATTTCACGATTTGCCTAAATCTGAGAGACCATATTATCGATTTGTCACTGAAGTGCGCAATAGTAGCAATATTGTCCCAGCGAATACGTTTCGTTCACAATTTATCTGTGCGCTTTGAGATATTTGGACACGCAAAGATATCGGATGCGTATGCGATTAGTTGTGAAACACGTTTTTAACAAATGCGTGTTTATTCACTGCGGCTTATTTTGGTTAGGAGATGTTGTAATTTCACTTTTATTTGGCGTCGTTACATTAAAGAGTACATAAAAATGCAACCAGAATCAACTATTTTAACTCAATTTGGCCAAAAAATCAGATTCGACACTTTATGACGTGGCCTTCAGAAAAAAAATGACCAGGCCCATATGTACGTTAAACTCAAACTCAAATCACCCAAAAACACTCATAAACACATTCCCGGCCTCAAGTCGAACAGAGAATTTCCGCACTGTTTCAAAAGGAAGTTTTGATTGAGAACTCATCTAGAAATAGACAACGAGGCGCTTAAAAAAGCGGGCATAAGATTAAAATCAAATTACACCAAACCAGCCACAAATAATGGTACAACACGGGAAAAAGAAATCTAGAAGGAGAAAAAATAACTGGTGGTTCACCCCACTTACGCAAAGAGTTAAAATCAGCATTGGGGGCACATCTTCAAGCTAACGGACAAGCCTTTCACCCGGGGGAGAGACTCACAAAAATTCTTTAATAAAAACTGATAAAAAATAAGTTACAGTTGGACAGGAGCAGCATGGGCCCCTCAGTCATCAAGGCCATATAATAGTAATGTATATCAGAAGGCCAAGGAAAGAAGGACCAAAGCAGGCAACTGGCGGAAAAAAAAGAAGATGCCCCTCCGCGCGAAAAGTGGCTTGTCCTCACCAATCGTTATATAAAGCCACAGTGAATCAGGACGAGGTCTCAAACGCATATGTGGGTAGCGGGTTGGCAGCTTTTTAAAGAGAGGGTTTTTTAACATCACACAAGGCATTGAGGCACATAAAAAGTGAAAAGGAGACAGAAGTGTCAAACAGATCTGGGAATTGAAAGAAATAGTAAAGAATACACAATCAAATGGGAAATGTAAGGGAGTCAAACAAGGTATGAGACTATTCGGGGGGCGGCAATGTAATTTCTGTTTGCCGAGAAACTAGCAATACTGAAGCTCAAGAACGCTATTAGCAAAAGGTCTGAATTGATAAGCAAATGTAGACATGGTACAAAACCAACAACCGTGGTAATTGTCAAAAGAAAATAAACTGTTTGTGTCAATCCAACTCAGTCAGTTGCTGCGGATCGCGAAAGGCGTGAAAACCGTTGTAGCAAACAAAATGTACATCAGTGTATTAGTAACCAATGTATATTAACCAAAAAGCACCTTTCTTACTAGCCATAAGTATTGAGCACGTTTCCTTGGTTGATGATAAGCCTACATTGATTATTATAATTATATATATATATAATATATAGATATATCTATATATATATAAATATATATTATATATATCTATATATATATATATAGATATGCGCTGGTTGTACTGGCAGTTTCCTGCCGAACGGCATTACATCAGACACCTGAGCGTAGTTTTGTTTGTCGGATTCGCGAGGAAGGAAAAAGGGTGTTCGTGCTGTGAAGCGAAACGCAAGAAAGGTGTGCGTGAGGGTGTTAACCCATGGGCCAGAGAAGCGCACGAAGAATGCATTTCCAGCTAATTCAGGCAAAAACCCGACAAAGGTGTTCCTTCTTCTTTTGCGTGTATGTTTTCTATTATGGCGACGATTTTTTGATATTAGTTGATTTTTTGTTGATCAGATTTTTGTCCTCTTTGAAGATAGCTAGCTTTTATCAATTACAGAAGTAGTTGCATTGTTCCAACTCGCGTTTATTATGCGTGTTGGATTTTTTTAGGCGGGTACCATTCTCGGTATATTTGGAACGTTTCCTATTCAGTCTCAATACGTATTTGGCTGGTTCTGTTTTTTCTCGTAACGTATCAGTTGGAAACGATTTGTTGTGATGTTAAATATGCGTTTAAAACGCTCCTCCCGAAAGGCCTATGTATGGACTTGGGTTCGTCATTTGATTTACGTTGCTTGTACCACTATGGCTTCAGATAAGCATTTCCACGTAAACGGACATTGCTTGGATTCTGCAGTTGCATGTGTTTTGATAGGCTCGTTCTTTACTGCCTCGATGGGGACCTGTGCGTTATGTGATTTATGATCGATCTCATATTTTTCATGCAAACTATAATCTATTTTGACTGTACTCGATTGAATATCTTATGCCAACGTTGTGTCCTCGCGGGAATGCTTATCTATGAGTTTGAAGAAGGTTCCCCAACATTTGTTTTAAGTCCTTGCTGTATGGGAGGGTTAAACCTATTACTTTTCTCGATCTGTTCCTCTTTTTCCCTTTTTGGTCTCCTTTCTGTTGTGCGTCTTAATTGTATGCTTGTAACCGCTTGATTTCAGCGCCTCGTTATAAATGGGTGCTGTTTTATCAATACTTCTTGGGTAGAAAATATGCTGTTGATCCTCTTCTCTACGGCGCTGGGTATATTCCGATTATTTGCGGTGGGTGGTTAGAGTCAGTATTAACCTACATCGGGGTATCGCTGGGTTTTCTGTAGGCTTGTATAGACCAGATTTAAGATCCGGTAATGTCTAGATAATTAAACAGATTCAATGATCTGCACTGTGATTTTCAGGGGAAGTGACTTGAAGATGCTTATTAATTTTCTTGCGATTCACATGTCCGCTTCACTTCCCGGAGTTAGTCGTGACGGCTAAACCGTCGTCACGGTACAGTCCGAAACTTTCCGTTTGCAGTCGTGGTTTAAGTTCTTAGTATGTACAGACCTACTAATTCACATACCCCAGTCCCGTCGTAGGCGCCCATGGGAACGTCGAATGCATTATTTGTGTCCTTCTTAACCCATGCTTTCCCTTCGTCGAGAGCAAGATCTTATGGCATGCTAATGTCCCTTTCAATATTAGATATTTTGTGAAATGTTTGGCCCAATCCAAGCTTCTCAAGTAGTTCTTCGAGATGAGGATAATGTCTGCGATGTCGAACACCATGAAGGTTAGATCGTCTTTATTTTGAGGGCGGTAAACATTCTACAACTGACGCGGGTGTGCTTCGGCCATTGGTTACGCGGTTTTAAGTTTATATCGTTTTATTCTGTCTAGCATTTGTTTGCATTACCTACCAAGTTCGTTCGTGGTGGATTTATCAACCTGCACTTGGGTTATTTGGAAGTCTCCTTATTGATTCCTGATAGACTGATGAAGGATTGTCTTTCTGCAGTGTTGTCGATTCTATCATTGATGTGAAGTCTGTTGTGATTATCGTGAGAATTCCGTTTCTTATTTCAGTGATGGTATCGGCGTCGGCAAACTTGTATTTCTGCGTGATGTTGGTAAAATTGACGTTATAGTTGCATGAAAAATTGAAAGCCGATCATAAAATCAAATAACGCAAAGGTGCATCAAGAAGCAGTAGTAAAGAAACCGAGGCCTATCAAAACATGTGGCAACTGTAGAATCCAAGCGAATTGTCCGTTACGTGGAGAATGCTTATCTGAAACCATAGGTGTACAAAGCAACTGTATAAATCAAAATACGAAGCCAAGTCATAACATAGGCATTTCGGGAGGCGCGTTAAAAGCAGATTTAACAATAACAACAAATCGTTCAAACATAATAAGTACGAGAAAGAAAAAGAACTATACAAATACGTATGGAGGACTGAATAGGGAAACGTTCCCAATATCCATAGAATGGAAATCCTAAAAAAATCAACAGCATAAAGCGAGTCTGGACAATGCAACTTAGTATTGATGTGAAAAGTAAGACTTAATTCAAATGAGGACAAACATTCTGATCCAACAAAAAATCATAACTAATATCAAAATGTCGCAATAATAAGAACCCAACACACTGCAAAGAAGAAATGAACACCATTTGTCGGGTTTGACCTGAATTAGCGGGAAATGCGTTCTTCGTGCGCTTCTCTGGACGCATGCCGTTTTACACCCTGCGCCACACCTTTCTTGCGTTTAGCTTCACGCAACCGAACACGCATTTTTCCTCGCGAATCCAGACAAAACAAAAACTACGCTCTCAGTTGTCTGATGAATGCCGTTAGGCCATTGAAACTGCAGTAGTAACAACAGATGAAAAAATTAAATGTTTTAGCGAAATATTGCTACATAGGCTCTACTTGTTTTAGTATAGAGCACTCTACAGCTGGAATTGAAATATACTTATGTTATATATATATATATATATTATATATATATGATATATATATATATATATATATTATATATATATAATATACAATGAATACATATAAACGGAAAAAAAAAAAAACGGCAAAAATCAGAGCTTTCGCACTACTCTTGTAGCCTTCCAGTGCTGTAAACTAGATGATGGAAAAAGAGAGACCACACCTAGGAAAATATGCATAATCTATGGTTGTTAAAACAAGGAGAGATAGACAACGTTCACCCGAACGTTTAAAAGGTTACGTGTTAGTCTGATTTGAGGCCATTAGGTGTGTAGGTGTCAAGTTTTTTTAATCAGAACTTTTCCCCACTATTGTCTATGAAATTTAGATTTTTCACCAAGGGTTTCGATGACAATTAGCTTGAGATCAGTGAGAGAATGTGCGTTGCGAAAATTAAAGGCAACTGTTTTTTCCATGTGTTTACTGAAAGGTTTTTGGTGGATCGGTGGTTCTCATTCTCTCACGGATCTCATTGCCAGTTTCAACAACGTATTGTAGGCCACATCGGGAACACTGAATAAGGTAGACAGCATTTGAGCTGAGACAAGTTTGGTTGTGTCGGAAGTTTTAAAAGTCGGTCCGTGCTGGGGCTGGAGAAGGAATCGGTGATTTAAAAATTATTGAGCGCAATTTTCGCATCTCGGTCTATTCAAGGTTGACAAGTATACTCAACAGCACTTTTATCGGTATGTGAACTGAGTTAAAGCGTGGACTAGAATGCACGGAGATTAGGGGGACGTTTGTATGAAATATCGGGGTAGTTCGCGGGAAAGCTTTGGCTGAAGAAGTGGGTGGGACTGTATAATGGGCCAGTGTTTTCTGAGGATCCCACCTAAATTGGCAAGGGGCGGATCCAGGAATTGAAAAACGTCAAAAAATTACGGGGGCTCGAAAGGCTGTAACGGTCAAAAATAGCTCAAAATGGCTGATTTTGCAAGAATTTGCAAGCTTTTGCAGAATTACTGGGGGGAGCGCGCCCCCTCCGCCCCCTCCCTGGATCCGCGCATGATGGGCAGGTTGGGGTGATATGTGATGACGAGTGGGTTTGTGTTCTGTGTATTTTGGTTGTTGGATGCAAGGCATCATTTCTAAGAGACTGGTTTGGGCTTTGAGATCTGGGCCTGATCACTGGCTTCTGTCTTATAGCATCGCTCTGTAGTGTCCCGCTAGTTCATGAGTTCTTTTATCGAAATTAATTCCGTGAGAATATGCGTCTTGAGTCTAAGGGCGAGCTTGTGAAAGGGAGGTTTTGGTAATGTGACGGGGGTGAGGTGACAACTGCGAGGTTGGAGATAGACGTGTTTGTCCGTAGGCTTTGGTGTGATAGGTCAGTTGTGTGATATTGTTGTTTGTCCTCTGTATAACCAGTAATTTGATGGGACGTGAAAAGTATGTTGGTGTAGAATGTCCGAGTGAATTTGAATTGAGGGATGGATGTCAGTAGCATATGTAATAAGTTATCTTCTTTGGGGTGTGTCCAGACCAAGAAATATACAATAAACGATACCAGACGAAAGGTAAGAGGTACAGAAGAGACCAGTCATCAAGTCAGGTTCAAGTTTTCCCATGAACAAAGTGGCATACGGGGGCGCGTATCTTCCGCCCATCAGGGGTCCCGATAATTGAATGTAATTATGTTTTCATGAAAACAAGTGTTAGAGTTTAGTGTGAGTTCTAGCAGTTTAAGGTATTCCTTTCTGAGGAGGTGATCTTTATTGCTCTTTTTTCGCAGAGGGCTTCAAAACACCCTTCAATACCTCGCTTTGTGTGGAATATTAGTATATAAGGGAAGACTCACTTCCATAGGTGGCAAAGGATGCTGATCCAGGTGGAAGATCTTGAAATGAATTGAGCTTGGTTAAAGAAAATCTGTGGGTGTCCTTTGATGTATGACCGCAAGATTGGTCATGGGCTGAAGGTATATTCAAAATTGTGATATGGTTTTCTCTGTAGGTATGATTTGTTGGATGAGATGATAGCATCAAAGGATATCGGTTTGTGAATTTTGGTTGAAGATATAACAACGACGGGCCTGGTTTGGGGGGTTTTGCAGGAATCTAAAAATTCGTAGGTGTCCCATCGATGTAGTTATTCTCAAAGAGAAGATGAATAGCCATATTGACCCTCTCCCGTATCTTCAGTTATAGGGTCATGATCCAACTTTGTAATGGTTTAGGATTAGAAAGTAACTATAGGCCTCGGCTACATAGTCCATCCTTAGATATTACCCTATTGAGCAACACAACAGCAGAGCGCCTTTGTCTAGCTGGTTTATAACAAGGCTTCTCCTTGTCTTTAAGGGATATTAAGAGGGCAACACGTTCAGGCTTTAGGAGAGATTGCTCCTGGTATCTTTGGTATGAACATAGACATTGAATATCCATATCAACAGCGTTGATAAATGACTCATTACTGGGTCAGTATCGCAGTTTTTGGGTTGCCAGGAAGATTGTTTTTTCTGAAAACGGATATTGGTGAGTGTGATTCAAGGCAGGGGAAGAGAGATAAGAACGAACCACAACGACTTTCCTAGTCATCGCGATTTTATATACTGTTTATTTATTATTTCCCTACGCCGCGCACAAAAGGAAGGATTCAAAAACACCCTTTGACGATAATCCCTCTGCCGCAATCGATGATAGCGAGCAATCATTAGAGTAGAATATTTTGAGAAACCGCTATTCGCGACACGTGTAAAAGTAGTAAAAGTATTAATTGCATGATTACAACAGTTCCGCCCGGTCGGTCTCCGTGTGTATTGTTGTGTGTTTTCTTATATAAGAACTTAATTGACATCGTTATGCGTTCATCACTTTCCCTGCCTCGAGCGCTGCCGCGTTGGTGAAATCGAGGTATAATAGTTTGACTAAATTTGAAAGTTGGACGGGGGGGGCAATCTTGGATTTTCGCGTTGGGCTACCCATGCTCGTTCGCAGGGGTCTGGAAAGTGACCTCTAAACTGGACTCAATTTTCAGTTAAATATACCTGGCCCCTATTGGACCAGTCTTTGGTGAAATTATACTAGTTTTCAAGTGAAAATATCACCTAACGTACGGGCAGTAAGAATGGGCATCCTACTGAGCTGGGCTTTTTCATATCTTTACTAGGATTATCAACTCTCTTTTTTGAAATTAATCACTATATATGTATTATAACATCTTCTTGTATGCCAATAGTTTTGGATTAATATTGTAACGAATAATTTTTCACTGTAATGCATTATTTTAGCATAATTATTTATCATATTGTTTTTTGCTTAGGCCTCTTCTATGATGAACAAATAAGGATTGATTGAAAGATGACGAGGTAATTTGGCAGTGAGATTATAGTCCTGCGTGCGGGGGGCCTGTTCTCATACAATTAAAAAAGTATACACATTTAAAATAGCCAACATACAAGAAAATGACACTTTTACTATTTTACTACTGCAAGAAATACACACTTACGTTATCTTTCGCATGATAAGGGATGTTAGATTATTTTGTCTATTTGTGATCATTGACCACTCTCCCAATCACCCACTGAATTGTACCCTACGCGGACTAGACTTATATTAATTGAATTTGATAAGCCGCCCCTAGGGGTTGTCCCGCATTTTCAGCTAGTCCTTCTTTTTTAGGGAACGAGCATGGTCCCGAGCAAAATCCAAGAACACCACCGGGCGTGTTGATCGTATTTGCCATGGATGTGGCTAATGGTTTGAGTATTCCGTCCGATCCCAATGACCCGGTAATCTTTTCGTAACGAAGAAACAACGCAGCGGAACTGAGAATTTGCTCTGTAGGGCCAGAAATTCTGTAATAGGATTATCTCCCCTCGGAATGGCCACATTTGAGAGAATATGAATAACAATTCCATATATAGGGCGGCAGATAGATCGTTCAAACGGTCAAGTGGGTTCGTTGGTGCTTCCTTCTTATTCTCTTTCTTCTTGCGGCAGTGATCATAGGTCATCGTGGTTCCTCTTTTGTAAAAATAGATACGTAATCTCCAACGGACGGTAAAAAGACCCCAATGTCCTCGAGGAGATTCAGAGTATTGATTTTACGGTTTGGGACAAAACCCGAGTCCGCGGGACAAAATCTCTTCAACCAGAGTCTCTTCCATTCACCCTGGAGAAAGATTTCGTGTTAGAAATATTGAACCAGAACCAAGCACCACAATTGTATAAATTGGTCTGGACTACACATGACGATAAATCTCGCTGGTTCTAGGACTACTTATTTGAACAGTAAACACATTGTAGAGTTTGTGTGTGATTTGTTAGTGTGTTGGTTGCGACTAGAGTTGATGGCATTATGTTTATTGCTGTTTTGTTCTTTTTTGGTAGTCTTGTTTATGTCGTGGGCCATCTCTGCATCGAACCTTGTTGTTAGAGTAACACTTATTGTTGGGGAATTCTCTTGTTGGACATTTAGTAATATAGATAAATATAGATATATATATATATATATAATATATATATATATATATGATAGTTATCTATCCTCATACAAATGTAATATTGGGAGATCGTTGAATATTCCATTAGCTTATATGAGCTCTTATAGTTATTAAATTAATTATATTCTATCCATTGTTATTCTAGTGGTATTACGCTCATTCATATTGCATAAATTAATATTCATACTCCTTTGACGGAATAAACCCGGCAATTCATAAGGAAACGTTAGGAGACAGTAAATGTCTCCCTAACATCTTCATTATAAGCATAACAAAGAGCATCTAGTGTCTCCCAAAGGTGCGAATATGGTGTAATATATTTTAATATAATTATCTATAATATATAATATATATATATATATGGATATATATATAATATATATTATATATATATATTTCTATATATATAATATAGATTAAATATATATATAGTATATAGATAGATATTGTTAGAATGGGGGCCTCCATTTTCGTGATTAAACTCTAAAAATAGTTTTCTTCTTCAATTTTTATTTGAGGGAAAAGATTTCTTTGCTCACAGGAAAAGCACTGGGGTTTACTATAAAAAGAGAAAAGGGGATTCCTAAGTTGTTTTGGCTAAAGTGCACCTGTTAATTGGGGCACCATAGGGAATTCCCAAGGATGCTAAACTTAAAAACTTGTTTAAAAAAAAAAAAACTTGTTTGTTTTGAGATCAAAACATTGCAGAGACGCTAGGGAACTTCGCCGGCCACAAATTATATATGAGTATGAAGTGTATGTGTAAGTATGTAGATTCGGGGATGATTCCGATTGTCAGTAGTGTAAGTGTATGATATGTTTATGCATGTAGACTGATTTAATGATTATTGTTAGAGGGGAAATCATCTGTTAGAGTATTAAATCTATCATCTGAATGACTCTCTCGCCAGCAGTTGAAATCGAGGCTTAACTAGAGGCTCTGGAGCTATACAGTAAATTATAGCTAGTTTACTCTACAATATGGTAGATTTGAGTTCTACATCTAGTGGCCATAGGGATTTAATGATTTTGGATGCCGCCGAAGCTTGATAGGCCTAGTAATGGGGTCTCGCTGTTCGTCTTTTAAGCTAAACGAGCTTCAGTTTTGGAATCAAAACCTGGATTCCAGTTTGGTCCTAAATGAGGACAATGGCGACAGACTGATGGTGGTAAATTACCTGGATTTTATTAATGTGGAACATTAGCGTCGTCGATGGAAAGCCCCGCCGTCCTGGACCTTCTGGACAAGATTCCTCAGACTGAGAAGATTCCCGTTGGAATTATTACCACTGAGTTTTTGTATGAACTTAGTGCTCTTGTCATTTTGGAGTTTTCACAGCTGAGGAGGACTATAGCATCGTTGAACTGTGCAACGCCTCTTTTGAACATTAAGTATCAGTTATATAAATTGTGTGTAATTCTGTGTATTTTGATTTTATGTAATGCTTTGTGACATACGGCAATTCTTGAACCAATTACAAATCATTAAATCTGGTTATATTATATAAAATTACAGAATTCACTTGTGCACAAGGCTCATTTATTAGTGTTTGAAAGGTATTTCGGACCTTAGACGCCTACAAGACGTTCCATAATACTATAATGGGGGCTACGACTTTGGGATTGATTGAGATAAATTTGAGCTTTTGTCAAATTTACACATTAAATGTGAATACTATTGGTAACGATTGTGGCACATTTTAGCATATACAAAATTTTGTGTGTATTACATGTACTAATCATTGTAGTTTGGTTTTCAAGCACCTTAGTATATTGTGTTTGGAATGTACAATTCAGCAATGGAGTTTGATCTCAGAAGGTTGCATCAGGCAAATAACTTTGGAGAAGTTGATGAGCCTGAGAAAGCCTGAGTTAATGAAACTATCAAGGGCAGTTTGGACTTGAGCAAACATGCTATGAGAGCAGATCATCAAAATAGTTTGATTGAAAAGTTTGTCGCAGAGAAGTTGTTTGGGGTACTTCATAGTTGATAGGATATAAGATGTTCTGGAAGTCAGTGGTCGCAGTAGGATGGCCGTCAAGATTAAAAGAACTTGAAATGAAATACAACATTCAAACTTCAAAAACAAAAAATATGCAAATTGAATTAGAAGAAAGAACATTGCAATTGTCCAAAAAAGGAAGGATTGGAAATAAAAAATGCAAACTGAAATGAGACAAAAAGAGTTGGAATTGCAGAATTGAAAGACCACGAATGGAACAGGGAAATAGTATGCAAAATGACATGAAACGAAAAGGAAATAGAATGAGACTGAACGCAAGATCTATAAGCTCACTAGAGTTAGAAAGAATTGAGAACTAACGCTGCTCAGCAGTACTCTTCGCAAGAATCTGGTTTTGATGCGGGCGAAAAATATATTCGCCTGGTCCGATAATTTCCGGAACAGAAGTAGACCATATCTTCTTATCCACTTGTAGAAAATTGCTAATAGCTTGAAATGGCAGCCAAAGGATCTTGACCTTGTTGGCTACCAGTCAGTGTAGTAAAGCCGAGAAATATATTCGGCTATGTCATTAGACAGATGTAGTGATTTATGATGTTTAAGGCAGTGGCCGTGCTCAAAACATATGAATTGTACCAGAGGCATATACCAAAAATTCAGGTCTTGTCGAGAAAAGTATGACCAGACCGATGTTGAATTTGCCCGTGTAAAGGAAGCAAATGTTTGTCGTCGCTGGGCTTCTCTTCAAAAGTTAAGTTCGGGCAAAATTTTGACAACATTAGGGAGTTGATGTTAGTTTAAGAGTCAAACAGTGTCTACATCAATATGCAAGAATACAGTCTGGATGAAACAAAATTGCAGTTTGGCGTGAAGGGGCAGCCGTAAAGGGCCGATGATTATATGCATTGACAACACAAATTAAGTGCATACTAGTTATGGCCCTAGGGCCAAGAAATTTTACTATGGTACAACAAGTACACACAATAAGTCTGGTGTCTAAACAAAGCGTCCTGCATGTTAGTGCACTCAGGAGGGGAAATCCAAGTCAGGTTCCCATGAAAAGGGGAGTACAGACAGTAATGGTGTTAATCAAAAGCATGGGTATGGACCCGAAAATCACAGTTCACATTCCATCACTGTAAAAACCAGGACATACAAAGTCATAGGTGTTGGAGATCATGGCTATCCACCCAAACTGGAGAAAGCCAAAAGTGAGTCAACGCAATAGTGTTGTGTGGCAGTTAGCTTTGAGGTCAAAAGTCATTCTTCTTTCAGAAACAAGAAATCACAAAGGGAATTTTACACGAAAAAGTAAGTGGATACTTTAAAAGGATTAGCCTTTTGTTTAGGAGGGATTTGTGTCACTCATTTGCTTTCTGGTGATAGTTTAGATCCAAACCCATTAGAATCATGCGGGACACGTGCTATGCACATTCTATGGTATTGGAAGATACACTCCATTGGATCTTGAGAGGAACTAGTAGGGGTCATGATTCAAGGGGATAGGTCATGGATTGCTATTAGTGTCCTCTTCCAACAAAGAATTTGAAATCAACTTGGTTTCTGGAAGCTGTCACAATTGGTTTAGAGCAAAACTCTCGGCGCGATTTAAAGGTTCCATGTTGTTAGGGAATGATTGGCAGGGGGAAAGTGCCCCAGTATCCCAAAGTTTCCCAGGTGCCCTGTACAGTGGTAAGTTTGATGAGGATAGACATTTTCGCGGGTCAGCCTGTGCAATGTAGCTAATCAATGACCAAAAGCCTTCACAGTAGTACAGTGCCGCAGGGTGATGAGTGAAAAGAAAATACTCAGCACATATAGGAAAAGCGTCGAGATGACTTGGTCCAGAAATTTATGAGGAACTATTTATTTACAAAATTAGAGGAATTTGGAGGTCAAGCTTCCTCTTCAGGGGATACAAATTCCGCTGTTAGTGAAAATCCAGCCCCTGAGGACAAACAAGGACAACTGTTAAACAATGAAAATGCCAGCGCGCTGAAGCAATGATAGAGTTAGGGACCTGTAAAGGAACCCTTTAAGCCCCCACATAACAACGTCTGGTAAAAATGAGCAGGGCACAACACTCCAGCACTTAGGTAATATAGGTGATGAGGGCTTGTCGCAACAGGAAGTCGAGCGCTAAATTCCTGTATTTTTCTACAAGGTGAAAAATGGTGCGCTCATGAAAAATGGCGGCCACCCGATGTACTTGTAGATGAGGAATGGAAGGGTCGTGCCTCAAATTGTAGTGCCAAAGTATACGCATAGGGAAGTGGATAGGCATAGCTGATAGTCCCAATGGCATGACCACTCGAGGTGTGAGAAAAACACATGAAGAATTAGGAGTCATTTTTGGGGTGGCCTACACTCAGAAAAATATGTGCTAAGTAATTGTAAGACCTTGTCAGTCAGTTGTTCTACACATTTCAATGGGGGGCAAGTCCTCAGCAGAAAATTCTACTGGCTTCCCACTTGCACCATCCAGGCATTTGATGTAGCCATTTATTTATGGGTTCTTAATAGATTGCGTAGGGGCCACTTCCAGACAGTCAATGGAACAGTATTTACTGACCATCATAGTTGGGCTTCCACAAGATTCCCCGAGGCTACACCCTTGAGAAATATTAGGGTCACAAAGTATTGTGATAGACTCTAACAATAGTTTTTCACCCTAGTAGTCCTTCCAAAATGCAATTCAGTCTTCTAATCAAGGATCAAATTCATGTCATGGTTTTCGCAACAAGTCCATGGACCATGTTGGGAATTTTCCTCAGTAGTCACCGTTTCTTCAAAGCATACACCACAGAATCCCAGGGGCCCTAGAAAAGGTACCACCAAACATTTGAAAACAATATCCAAAACCCGTATTGTTTTTTGGAATTTGAAAGGAGTTGGATGAGGAGTCAACTCGCTGTTTATTTACTACCAGGGAGGCTCAACATGAATCATTAAGATTCAGTCCACTTGAGTTGGTGTTTGGTCAGCAAAGTTAGACCTATTTAAACTACTGAAGGAAAAGTGTTGGGATGGTGAACATCAGCGATGGTGAATTTGCTAGACTGGTGTCTCGAATTTCAGACACAAGGGCTGCCAAGGGCACAGAAATGTCACAAATCTCAACAGAGCAGGTGCACAAAATAAGCAAATGAAAACATTGGTATGACAAAGGTGCCCGGAGCAGAGTATTCAGGCCGGTGACAAAGTTTTGGCATCTTTCGGCATTACAAGGGCACCCATTGGCAGCCAAGTATTCGGACATTGAGATTGTAGAACAGTGGAGTCTTGACTATGTGATCAACTACCAGGTAGACGTTAAAACGTCGACAATTATGTCACATAAATATGCTCAAAGAGTATATATAATGAGAGAGATAATGACATAGAGCCTGCATGTGTAATGTCATCTAGAGTGATGATGAGTTGTAACTAAATGATGACAATCAGCAGAGTCAGAAACGAACAAAACATCAACTTGTAACCACAGTAAATATGATTTGGCTCAAAGTTGCAAAATTCTAACATACTTGCCAATTATAGCAAGAAATAGTCCTATCTCCAGAAGTCAACAAGGTGAATTGAAAGAGTACTTAATGAGTGGAGAACTATTTCCCGATGTAACCACGTCTCAGTGAGACACATGTCATAACCCATGAATTGATGTAGTGATTTCCGACCACCCTGTAAAGCAACAATCCTATAGGGTGAATCCGATCAAGTTGCAACATAGTCAGAAATGAGGGAATACATGTTTAGAAACTAATGGAATATAGTAACAAAGCAATAGTGAATGGAGTTGCCCATGTATTCTGGTTCCCTAACCTGATGGGTTTCATTTCGTTTTGGTTCACGATTTTCGAAAAGAGTTCAACCTCTGGTTCCAAACCGATCTCATTCCGCTCCACGGGATGATGATTGGTCATAGATATTAGTCGGGAATGGCAAATTTGTTAGCACATTTGGATTTTTGAAGTGGTATTGGTCAGGCAATTCCCCTTCCTACAACTGACCGCGGGCCAAGAAATTTCAGCCTTTTTGTATTGGCGCCGATGGCTTATACCAATAGCAAAAGAATGGCAATTTGGTCTCAAATATTCGGGCCGGGGGGTCAACCTTTCCGATACTAGTGACAGAGTAGTTGCAAGCATTAGAATTGTGAAGCAGTATGTCGATGATCTCCTTGTTACAGTGCAACAGGAAGTACCATGGATGAGCGAAGCTCTCAATCAGTGTATTTGAGAATTATCATCAGGCATGGTGATGTAATCTGGAAAATTGATATTCCATGAAATGTCACAAACTTAGGGTCCATGTTGTAGGACAAGGGCAAAATTAGGCAATCACTTGCAAAAGTTGAAGCAATTGAGAAATTCCCACACCCAAAGCAAAAAAAAAAAAAAAAAAAGAGATCTGCATTAATTCTTATGGTATAGGTTCGGGTGTTCAGAATAACTAGTCCAAGATTTCTAACATAATAACCTTGGGCTGTGTCTGCTCTGACTCACTCTACTGAAGAGAATGGCAAAATTTGTCTGTCAGAGCATGCCAGAAAGCAGTTTGAGAAAAATCAATCTATTTGATGAAGTGCTGCAGTTTTGATTTCGGAATTGCGCCCGACTTTTCATGAAACAATCAAGTGGCGTTGATAGCCTAGTGTATGTAGTCTTGGTGGAGTTCTCATTGTCAGCAATGAAAATGATGTAGATCATCCCGTATGTTATTTCTCAAAGAAGTTTGACTAACATCAGAAAAACTAACTCAAAATTGAGAAAGAATGTCTTGCATTGCTAATTGTATGGCAAATTTTGAAGTTTAGCTTGAGTACAACAGTACACCCAGTTCTAGTATACATGGATCACAATCCTGTTTTTGACTTTCAATCCACTAGATGAAAAATGAAATCAGGAGACTTTCAGAGGTGGAGTTCTAACTTACAAGAAAACAATCTGGGACATAAGAAGACACATCGAAGGAAAAGAATGTCTTGCTGATGCCTTGTCTCATGGATAGTAATAGGGGAGGATGTTATATGGCCTCCATGATTTCTGATTAAACTCTCAAATAGTATTTTCCACTCAATTTTATTTGAAAAAGATTTCTCACAGAAAAGCACTTTGTTACATAAAAAGAGAAAAGGGGATTCTCTAGAGTTGTATTTTAGGCTAAGTGCAACCCTGTTTAGATATGCAGGCAAAATAGGGGAAGTGGGGAATTCCCCCAGATGTCTAAACTTAGAACTTATATATTTTTGAGATCAAACATTGCATAACCTAGAGTTGCCCCACAATTATATATAATGACGTGTTGTAATTCGGGTGATGAAATCCGATTGGTCAGCTAGTGTAAGGTTAGTTTTTTAGCATGAGAATAATGTAATGATTATTGTTAGAAGGGGAATCTATCTGTGAGTAGTTAAAGACACTATGCACGGAGAGGACTCTCTCCAGGCGTTGGAATCAGAGCTGAACTAATCCGCTGAGGTCTATACATTATAATTATAGTCTAGTTTTACTCTAGCATATGGTAGATTTGAGTTCAAACATCTATGCCAGCATTTAATATTTTGGATGCCGCGGAGGCTTGATATCTAATGTCTGCCTGTCCGTCTTTAAGCCAACGAGGCTTCAGTTTGGAATCAAAAATGATTCAGTTTGTTTTGGTCGCAATATGAGAACATAGCGACAGACTGATGTGGTATATTAAGCCTGGATTTAATAATTGTGGACGGGGCATTTTGTCGTCGAGGGAAAGCCCTTCGGTCGTCATTGAACTTCTGGACAAAGTTATCTTCGAGACTGAGAAGATTCCCTTGAATTATGACCTGAGTTTGTATGAACTTGTGGCGCTGAGTCATTTTTGGGCAGTTTTCTTTCGCTGAGAGGACTCTAGTCATCGTTTGCACTGCAGAACGCCTCTTTTGAATCATTATATGTATCATTTATATATAAATTGTGTTAATTAGTTGTTTAATTTTGATTTATGTGAATGTTGGACCTCCAATTCTTGAAAACATTACAAATCATTAAAACCTGTTATATTATATAAAATTCAGATTACATGGTGTGCACTAAGGCTCATTTATTTGTTATGGAAGGTATTTCGGATCCTTAGACGCCGATCAAGACGTCAGAACTATAATATATATATATTTATATAGTATATATAATATATATCTATATATATTATATATTATATACTCATATAGATTAATATATATATATATATATACACCACCCTGTTGGGCCAGTTTCGGCTATCCTGATATCAAACAAAGTTGCCATTGAAAATCACTCTCAAGAATTCTTTGAAATAAAAGTAGGTATAAAGTGCTGCTTCTTGTAAAATAAAACATAAGCTATAATTTTATAATGTCGCAATGCTAATAATACAAGTGCATTGGAATTGCAATCGCAAAAGTCTTGTTTTTCTCAGCTTTACTCCAGGTTCAGCATGAAGGTAGATACCTATAAAATAGCAACGCAGACTTGTTGGAAAGTAAACTGAGACCTTTTGAACACAACCATCCTTTCCTTTAGTGCTCTTTTTGTTCAACACTGCTTTCTTTTCTCATCATATTTCCTCCTGGCATCTTGGAGGCAGTGGGATAGGGGAAGGGTAAATGTCCCGTCGCCATTAGAGGCATTGTCCAGCCACATTGTCCTTCACAGACTTGTATACTTATAGTATTTCAGCACGGTCAATTACCCCCAAATGTCCCTGAAGATATTCATGATTATTGTCGCGCCCTGAGAGTGAGTCATTCCATTGGTGCACCGCACAGATAATAATTTAATGGTGCTTCACGTGAAAAATATTATACTGAATTATTTAATGCATGGAATAATACATTCCCTGCTTCTGACTTACAATATTGCTTTTTTGTTTTGGAAAGAAGGTTTGAACCCAACAATGATGCTACACGCCTATACCTTTAGTTCTCTTGAAACCTTCAGGTGAAACAGGGCTCTCAATGGTATTTTATGCTGTGTTCAACTGACAATATCGCTTCATCGCTTAGGGTGCATGCAATTGGATGGAATAGATACTCGAGGATTTAGCTTTGGATGCTTGTCTAACAAATAAAGTCAAAATATATGCTGTGGCTATTAATGCGAGGGCTAGTTTATATTTTTTATAAATTTTTAAGTTGATGATATAGTTTTTATGTACAGTCTGTAATATATATATATATATATATATATATAATAATATATATTAGAGATATATATATATAATATATAATATATATATATATATATATAGATATCTAATATTATCCGTGCATATCCGGGGAGTCGATTTTAGCTATCTTGAACAAGGACACACAACACACTCTTTATCTCTGGCAGACATAAATAAAAGGAACTTAATAACGAGCTAATCCTACTTTGCGATCAAAGCTGAAGTGCTCATAGGACTAATTTTGTGAAGAATGACTAACGTTATTACCTGTGTCTTCGTTATTTAGAATGATTATAGAAGAAGTACAGTTTTTCCTGTTTATATGTGATTACGATCACAAATTTGAATGATAACTGCAAGAGTTTTTTTTTCATAGGAAGTAAGAATATACCTAACCCTTTCTTTCGCTGCCAGTCGATGGTACGTTTATGTTCGTAAAAGCATGTTACGGTAGTATCCTGATGAACCGCACACAAACGTAGCACAGAAGATTCTTAGATACAGCATCATTTTCCCATTTATGATTTGAGAGTCGTAGGCAGATTAAATTCAATTTGCGGTTAAAGAAATAAAGTAGTTTTTGCTTGGTTGCTCTTTGCTTGATAAGTCGAAAATAGATTTAACAAGCATTTGTGTTTATCCTTATTCGTTAGAATAATATGGCCAGATGAGTTATTAATCATTGTTAACTGATTAGGGTAAGCTGGACTAGGAATATCTTAAAATACTACTCATCTACTCTTGTGTTTAATGTCTTACGCATGAAGAGGCAATTGGCGAAACGGTAAATCCCTTGTCGCCTTTTCGATCTCCCATCAAGCAGTGACTCCGAGTGGATAAAAATCCTTTGTGATCACTAAATCCCTAACAGTTAACCTAAAGATACCGAACGGGAAAATTCATTATTCGGGCAGAAAGAAATGTATATAATGCGTATAGAAACCAAAATGTGATTTTATTTAATTAATTTTCAGGGACTCACGGCTAGTGTTCAATTTGGAGGGCCGGGGTCGGAAAGATATACGATTTCTAAGTGTCAGGAAAAAAAAAACATTTTGCATCACCCCCCCCCCCCCCCCCCCCCACCTAGATATAACAAGCGTAAGCAGTTTCAAGCCTGACGGCCATTAATTTAAGTCAGTTCACAGCCCATCCCATAAGCTAAGGTGCTGATCACTTAATGTTTTAGTGTGTGTGAGGCGGGATCCATTTACTGGAGGATACATTGATCCAGATCCAGATCCTTGTACACAATATTTCACAGCTCGTATTTCCTAATACCTAAATATAGATATTGCCCCCTGCGGGTTAGGGGTAAGAATTGGCCCGATTTGTGTTCCCATGCATGTGAAGAGGCTTAATAAAAGGGGCAACTTGTCGCTTATTGTGAATCAGGCGGGTTCAGTTTAAATTAGGAATTAGTTATATGTAAGACCACCTATTTAATGTTTATAAATGTTTCAATACTGTATTGATTTATCTTGTCTTGTGTGTGAAATTTTTTGATATATGGATGGGTGATGACCTTTTCATCCGTGTATGATGTGTATACCGTAATTATAATGGAACAGTGTATCTGTATTGATTTTAATGGGTTATCTTATTTTATACATGGATGGGGTCATGATATGGTTCAATCAGTGTATGATGGGTATCTATTTTGCCCCACTGTTGTATTTAAATTGATTGTGTGACTAGATATTTACTGTGGCTTGCTTATGACCCTAGTTACAGGGTCTGTCCAAAAAAAAAAGTGCTGGGTGCAAGCAAGATAAACCCCGTTTTCCGGAAAAAAACTGCTGAAGCTTTGATTTTCATTATCATGGAGGATATTAATTATATTCTTCTGTATAAATTGTGCAAATCCATGCAATCCGTCCACGCAAACCGAGATATAAACGATTATTAAGAATATCGGTTTCACCCATTCCAATGGGGATTTACACAGTTAGTGATTATCGGTACATCCAGATAGATTTGGTGGCTCATTCGCGATGCAATGATTAAATGATAACCTCAGAAGGGAACCTGAAGGTGATATGCTCCTAAATTATGCAGTTGTTGCATCGACAAAACAAATATATAATAATCTCTAACAATAATAACATTTGAAGCTGAGAGCCTGAGAATACTCATTCTAAAGGTGTTTACTGTTTAAAATATTACATTGCGGGTTTTAGTGCATGTAATCAGCAGAATTTTAGAAAGTAATGGATGTTTATTAAATTTAGATTCATGTTCAATTTTAAAAGAACAAAATTAATACGGTGTGATCCTCTTAGCTTAGTGCCAGTGAAAATGAATATTACATTCTTCAATTGTTGTTTATAAAACCTTCAGAAAGATGAGAAACGTAAAGCAAACGTACTGGTATCTGTGAATGTTTTACATTACACATTTAGGTCGGGTTAATATGTGCAGGACAACAGGCCATGCCCGAGCAAGGGCTTACATCATATAAGACTATTTAATTTCTTTTTTGTAAAATGAAATGTGATATGATATTCAAAACACATGTGCCTCTTAGTTTACAAGTTATATACTTAGCAAAAAATGCTATTTATCATGAAACTGCGCAGGTTAGAGATAACAAAAGAGACATAAGTTGTGCTGATCATAATTATTAGAATGCGACTGTAGGATTAATCATTGGTCTGTGTTTATTATTTAATGCATTTGGCATTTAATAAATCTAAAAACTAATATTTTGTGGTATTTTGTTGCGTTCCTCAGTTATTAATATTTAATGGTATGCCATGAATCCAGCCGTACCTTCAATTGTGTTGGAATGCCCCACCGACGCAGAGAACGGAAAAATGATGTTAACTGTGTTAAATACCATTGCGAATGGGTGGAACAAAACAGATGGCCTTTAATTTAATCCGTCACATCTCTGGCTTGCGTGGTCGGATTGTCATGAGATTTAGCACAATTTTAAAAAAAAAAAGTATAATTAATATTCTCGATGAAAATGAAATTCATAGCTGACAGCAGTTAGGTTTTTGCGAAAAACGGAGTATTCTGCGGCACCATTTATTTTGGACACCCTAGGAGAGCTGACTGGTTTTAAAATGATTAATGTAGGGGTTTCATTCAATTCTATCGCTTGGTCGAGTATTTTTATGATAAATATATTTGTCATTTCTCTTTTTGGGTTTGTCGTGCTCCCAAAAAATAATGCTTAACCAAGATTGGAATTTACTGTAAATCCATGTAAGTTTCCTACACATAACACCCATGCCATAGAGATTCAAAGTATGGTAATGTCAAATGAATTAATTTGTTCAATTGCAATAAGTTGTCCTTACATAATGCGTCCAAATTCTCATGATGACGTACGCCAAAATTATATGCCGAAAATAACGCTAATGTTAAAAACGATTTTTTCTCGAAATTCGTTAAGATGATTTTTAAGCCCTTCAACATCACAAAATATAATGACGAATGACATGGGTATGATTTAAATGTCACTACATGACATATGATAAACATACTGGACCATATCAGATTCCAATTAATAATTTAAAATGTTAGAAGCTTGGATAAAACTTGAGAAAGTGAAGGAATGCCTCAAAACAATTAATCCCAATATTCTTATAATTGATCTACCTAGAAAAAACGCCACTTGAAAGATACCCTAATTGATTAATACAGCTTGTTGGTTATAATATTGAAAATACAACTAGGGTTGGCACGCTGAAAAAGGTGAGGGGCGTATTATGTACATAGCAGACACTCTGAAATACCAATTAAGAGATTTTGCAAGCAGAGCTCCCAAAATACGGTCTGTTTTATGAATCAATCAAGAAAAAGGGAACAAATTATACTCATAAGTGTCTGTACAAGAGCTCACGTCGATGACGCTTCATTGATGAATTAATTCACTTTTGAGAACTCCTCACGACCTAACGTTTGGTACATCATAGGGATTTAAATATGATCTACTCAAAGAAGAAATAACAGCCTTATTCACGACTATATAATTTTAGGTAAATATCCGCTGATCCCGATATGTTAAAGCCAAAGAAGTAACCGCCACAAGTGTACGTTAATTGAACAATATTCTTTTTTTTTTTTTTTTTTTTTTTTTTTTTTTTTTGTATTACTGTGCTGGGGTCTGGGGTTGGGAAAACTAACATACAAATATGAGTGCACCCAGACCCAGTCGAACAACATTCAAAATAATACATAACCAAAAAATAAACAACCTCAACATAATTATACAAAACGTACATTTACTGTACCTACAACAAAAGACCAATGAGAATCATTATATCTTCCAAGTAATCATAATTAGACCGGGTAGGGAATTAGACCATTAAGATATCATAGTAAAGATATCAAATCACAAACATGGCCCAATAACAATTAATGAATTAATTGTTTGCCAGGAACTGCCATGATTTTTCAAAATTTGTTAATTGCTATTACACTGAGCAGAGTATTAGTGTAACAATATAGTAATATTTAATTCTTTTTGAGACCATTTAAGTTAGATTATTTCTTAATATCCTAGCTCTGATATAATGGAATTTGGCTATACTAAATATAAGAAGACTGGGTCACTTTCACATCAAAAGAATCATAAATGGTGGTAATATAACTATCAAATTGGTTCGGAAGTTGATTATTAAACCCATTGCTTGAATTAGACCAGTAGAAACTGCCGTCGGCATTTTCGATGAAAAGGTTGCATAAAGGTTTTCTTGTTTTCACTACAGATGTACAAGATCGTTTTTCTCGGAATGATATTGGTTATATATTATACTCGTAGCTATAATTATCTGAGTAAGTCTATATTTAAACCATCTATATTCGAAAAGAATCTTCCAAATATGATAAAGTTCCCTACCACATATTTCTTCCATTGTGATCACTAATATCGGATCATTCAGTTGCCATTTATCTTCTTTTAACAAAGGTGCATATGGGTTCTAAGAGGATATCATAAAATATAGTACAACCTTTTTTATTTCTATGTACAGTTCAACATGTTTGGTTTTTAAGGGGTCTGTAGTTGTGCGATATTTTGTTTACTATCACGGAGCCCCAAACCATCACCAATTGATTTTAGCAGACCGTGGTATTCTAGGAAATTGGTTTTAATATCAGATTTTCCTTAAAATCAGTGTATGCCATTAAATCCCCTGTTCTGTCAGTAAATCGTTAACCAAAGAAACACCGCATTTGCCAACCAAGTTTATAGTAAATGGGTTACCTTCCAATATTGATTTTATCATTCCACAGAGATACTGTTTAGCAATGGAGTTAAAATCTAAATTATGATTATTTATTGGACAACACTACAGAGACCAGAGAGTAAAAAACATCTACCAAACATGTTTGTAAATTGACGTCTTCATTTTATCAAAAAATAGTGCCAAGCAATAGATTTCATTCTTTCAATTAGAGATGCGATTGTGGAAAGCTTAACCCATTTTGGTTCCTAAAGAAATACGACGGAATCCAGACTTACTTTTAAGTGCATTGAGCGTGCATTTCTATGTTGGATTTTTACTCCCCGTTTGAATAAGGTTGAGACATTGGGAACGTTTTATACGATCTGGGCTTCTTTTCCCCAAATGAATTTATAAGTTCCTCATTTAGTTTTATTGTGACTCAACGTAGGGTTTGGTAACATTTGAGCCAAGTAATTAACCTTTGCTAAAATAAGTGAATTCACAACTGTGTAACTCCGACAAGAAACAGGTAGTTTTCGTTTGTTGGACCAAATAGTCATTTTCATATGTACATGGATTTTAAAGAAAGCCTTTGATAGTTAATATTTAACATATCGAGGCAAATCAGTACTAAAAGTACTCCCCCAACATATAAAAACACGCCACGGACAAATTCCATGTCAGTTTTAATGTGACATATTGCGTGTTTTGTACTGTTCTATTGAACCAATTCCAAAATTGCACAGGTTTTTTACATTAATTTTAGCCCTGACACATATGATTGAATTTATCTAAAACTCTCATAGTATTTTCTAGAGATTCCACTGAGTCATCAAGTATAAACTGTGGTGTCATCCGGTATGTGAAAGTTTAAAGGACATATTTTCTATCTTAATCCCTCGGATTTGCTGTGTTTCTTATCATAGCTCCCAATATTTCAACGCATAATACAAAAATATAGGGTGATCAAGGGTCACCTTGTCTACAACAACCAAGAATCGGATTGTGGGAAAACATTTACCATTTATAACATGAAGACTTGCCCCATTATATATTGTTCGAAACCATTTGGATGATATCAGCCCCAAAATAAAAGTTTTAGTGTTTTAAAATAAACTCGTGTGAAAGGTTATCAAAATGCTTCTCAAAATCGATTAATAGGAGCATGCCCGGGATTTTGTGAACTTCTGTATAATTGATTAGATATTATATAAGGCGAATATTTTAACCAACAAATCTCCCAGCACAAAAACTGTTTGATCTTCTTTAATACTAGCTGGGTAAAACTGATTTAACCTCGATTTGTATACATGATGAGACAAAACTTATATTATGATAATTTAACAACGAAATTGGTCTCCAATAATTACTTATATATCGACGGGGTTATCCCCTTCGGCGATGGAGAATAATATTGCTTGTTTTGTGTATTTAGAGAAAGAGATCCTTTCGAAACCCACTGCATCGACAGAACGAATAAGAAAGTGTGAACTATCGTGCCTAAAAGTTTGTTTAAAAATTCTACAGTAAAGCCATCCGGCCCAGGTGTTTATTGTTACTTAAAATTTTTAAAGTCCGAAGTCATTTCCTCTCATAGGTAAATTTTACCTTATTAATATATTGTATCTGCCTGTTGAAAGTTTTTGAATGGGGAGATCGGACAAGTCTCTATCATTCACATCTATTGATTTTGCTTTATACAAATCGTATAGAAAGAACCACCATCTCAGTAATTCTTCACTGAAGATAAAGTAGTGCCATCAGCCTTTTCTATTAACATTTATTTGCTTTATTGATATATTTCGATTTCTAAATTTAGAAGAATTTAGACGAGTTTTCACCTGTTCAATCCACTTTGACTTTGATCGTATGAAAGACTCCTGCGAGCTACCTTCGAAGTTTTCTAATTCTAGCTGGCATCTTTAATCCTCCTTCTATGTCTGTACATATAATCATCTTTGTTACCAATTTCTTTCGTCAATTCTTTTTCTTCTAAAGTGGGATTTTATTAAATGATGTTTTCTCAGTTGCAAATTAATTGCCGTTTTCTTCTTATGCAGATGATATAGTTGTACATCTTATTCTCTAACAGCAAAAATCCAAAAACAGTTGATACATCAATCAGAAATCTGCAACCGTTGATATGAATATTCATAGGCAGGTGTTTACGTCGGTAGCCTAAGTATAACTTTATGACTTCTTGAATTGTATTTTAATATATTATGTACTCTCTTCCTCTAACAAAGAATTGTGAAATTTACCCGGACCTCTACCGCATTTTATTTTGTCTGATTGAATGAACACAGTCATTGAATTCGTCTGTTCTATATCCAGGCACAATATCAGAATAGTTAATTATGTTCAACAATTCTGAAGGAAGACATGGAAGAAATCATAGATGACCTGTGTGACGGGATTCTTCTACGCCAAGTGAATCGTTTTACTATAGGGTTACGTACTCTCCTACGGATCACACAAATCTATTCCTTTTTTCATGTTAAAAAAAAAAAAAAATTTTTTTTGGGTTTCCCTGCAATGGATTATAGAGTATGAATTAAATGTATCCAGGGTCTGATCTTGAACTAGATTGAAATCCCCACCTATTACAGAATGGGGGTTATCATACGTTTCTACAATATTGAATTTTATAGATTCCGCGAGTATTCATCATTAGGTCCATACAAGTTTATAAGTGTGATATCCATAGAGTGCATATTTAGAATCTAGTGATAACAGTTGCCTCTTGATCTCGATCTATCTTTTTAATCTTGAATTCGAATGATTGCTAAATAAAATACCCACCCCTCTGGAATTGTGGTATTACCGCAACAAAGGAGCTCGCTATTCCCCCACTCCGTTTATCATACTTTCCCATCTTGGTCCCAGTGCGACATCTTGGAGACAGTATATAGAATAGTGTTTGTTTTCAAATATTTTTAAAACATCTATACCTTTAAGGAGTCATTTAAACCCCTACAGTTAACCGAACAAACATTGTTATTGGAGCTATCATAATGCAGTTTGTTTCTCTTTGGTTTAAACATTTAAGTTTAACTTGACGAGAAAACGTGGTCGACAAACAAATCTTAGCCTATGAAATACAATCATATCCATCACCACTCTTTTACTCATTTAATACGCAGAATATACACGGCAAAAACTGAAAACAATTCAACCCCCCCCCCCCCCCCCAAAAAAATAAGGTCTATAATTGCTTAAGTAGGTAAAGTTTACTGTTGTTGAAATTCCAATAAAGCAACAATTAGCCACATCCCAAGCCAAGGAGGGAGGAGAAAAAATGGTTTTTACTATGGGGGGACGATGCGGCCATACAGCGATGAGGAATGAACAATTTTGGTGCCGACCTTGTATCAGAACTCTTCCGAGTGATTGGTATTTGCTTTTAAAAAACTAAGCCGAGTTATGCGCCCCAATTAACCTACCAGCTGCCAAGCAATTAAATTACAAGTATGCCCCACAAGTCAATTCAGTAAGTATATCATGAATACCAGGAAGGGATCGATTTGAAAGATTAACAAAACATTTCCCAGGGAAAAACTAGGATTAAATGACCATTGAAATGTAACGTCAAAGGTAACAAACTTCCTGAAAACCTTTGGTAAACTGACTATTAAGTACTATGTGTATAATATTACCCACTGTTGAACATGATTGTCATACAAAATAAAAGTGAACAAAAATGGTTAACTAGTCTTCTTTTTTGTTTTGTTTTTTATATATATTAAAAAAAAAAAAACATTTAAGCTTGAACCGACGTCCGAACTCCAAAGTTGACGCGCTTTATACTATATAGATCGTAAATTTCACTCATGGAATGATGGTACACTAACAGTTTAATACAAGATTTTCTTCACTTCTGGTGGCAAATAATATTAATTATGAAACAAATATGAAAGGAACAAAAAATAGTTTTACCTATAAGAAAACAACTTAGTGTATAATAGTTGGTATCACGATCCACACTACATGTGTCCCTAAAACGTGTAAGAACATTTAAATTTTACACATTAAACTAGCCCTGACCAAGCCAGATAACAGGAACTTCCTATGGGTAACCTTTTTATAAAACAACGTATATAGTCACCTTATTCGGGGTAATGCAACTTCCCAAAGATACCATATCTGTTATGACAATTGTAGGATTATATTCGACCGCAGGGTGTATATTGTGAGATACCACAGATCACAACTATACCACAACTCTCATTATACTTGCACTTCCTATAGACCCACAAAACTACCCCAAATTTGGTTGTGCTATATTGTGCGATATATACTTAGTATAGTTAGATTAACTATACCCAATTGGAGCAAGCACAACCATCAACACACACAATATACCACAGTAATAAGCAACAACAAGATGCACCAGGCCACAACGCACAGGGCCGCACCACGAGAAGAGAAACATGCGGGGACGCCAGGGGACCTTGGTGTTTTTGTTACCACACTTTACATGTCAATGATAAGATCACCTACCACAAACTACCCACAAATATTGTAAGTTCTGTAACCATCATCTACCACAATATACCATAATATTACCTTGCTGTCGGTATTTTTAGTGGTCAAGGCCATGTTAGGGATACTGTTTAAAGCCAGGAATAATGACAGATTTGGATCGAGGAATATTTACTTAGAGCCGCAATCGGTCATTATGACGGATGTTATGAACAAAGTTTTGATTAAAGGGAGTTTTTCGTTTTTATTTAAAATGGAAGCATATGTAAAGTCACCGGCAAGAGCTGCTAATAATGTGAAAAACAGGTTTAGTATAAAGCGATATAATGAAATATCGGGATCCCATAATTTTTGGCAGTCACTAATTATAAGTAAAACTGGAAGTTTATGAGAACCCTAAACAGCTTTAGTGTCTGCTGCATGGTCAAAATGACTAATTGTGACTTATAACCCGAGGTCTACGGCCGATCTTATTGATAATATATGCCACTAGCGGGCCTATCAGAGACACAGGTTAAACGAGAGGGGTCCTAGAACCCAGGTGTTAATCTCACCAAAAATACACCTTGTGATGTGAAACCTCATAAATATGGTAAATTGATAAACATTAATATTTTGAAGATTTACAGTATTTTTGCTATGCAATTTATAATTCTGAGAAAATAGTAGGGATGAAGTTAGCATTCTGCCCCACAACAATGCAATTTATTCCGACGAATTCACGGGAGGTGGCACCATACCCCTAAATGCTTTACAAAAGTACAATAACGTACCTCTATTCGTATAGCTATAATATCAAAATCAACCTATCGTATTACAAATTTATTACTCCTTTTCAGAGTTTTGATTGTTTAATTTCTTCATACACCGGAATCCGTGGCCTCAAAAACCATAAATTATAAATCTTTAGCATACGGATTCCTAGTATTGAAATTAAGTAATCTCTGGCAGTTACCATCTTGAAAAACATTTTCAAATCTCAGCTCAACATTTTCAAATCCATCGGTTTCATTTTCAAATTTCAACTGCATTTTTCAAATCTTCGCAATTCATTTTTCACAACTCAGCTAGACCAATTGTAATCTCAGATTCCATTGCTTAAATCTTAGCTAGACTTTGAAATACTAAGTGCACATTTGAAGATTCATTAGACATCAAATGCACCCGCAGCTCTCAGCTAGACATCCTTAGATCACAGATGCACATGTATAATTCTCTCCGCTACATATATTTCAGGTCTTACTGGACATTCAATGCTCAGCTTCACTCGGCTGTAGAAAAAGGCATTTTTACTTCAATCACCGTAATCAGTGGTCACAAATTGATACACTTTACATTTTAGCATACTGATTCACAATATTGAAAATAGTCTCCTCTTTTTTATAATGGTGTGGTATAAACAATCTTTGTATAACCATTGACAATATTCTTACTAATCATGTTAGATGAAAAAAATTCTGTTATTCTTATATCAGATTAAGTGATCACTTTCCAACAATCTTAATGACTGAAACTAAAGTATACGTGTAATCACCGGTTTCATAAACACTGTGCCTGTGTGACTGAGTGTCCTAACCAGGCATCTGTCTATGGGGTGGTGTTCTCCATGATGCTGTAATGCACATTTAGTTTCAGCACTGTAACCGCAAATGGCCTCGTCTACAAGGTTTACGGTTTATTCCGTACATGTTTCTATGTCGCTAGGCCCTCCTTATGGGGGAACACTCATTTGCTTTACACCCGGTACCCCGGAGAAAACAAAAAACCAGGAATATTTTCGCAAGCGAATTTTATACATGTAACAACTTGAAATAATTTCAAATATAAATTATCCCTACGTAAATGGAATGAGGTACTTTTATTGTGTAAATTTAAATGATGACTATAATAAGTTTCACATTCAAAATTCACCGCTCTGTAATGATGAATGTAGCTTTTTTAAAAAAATACAACACCCCCCAGAAGGAGATCCACTATATCCATGGATAACGAAAGGCTTAGTAAATAACATTAACCCAAAAAGTAAATTATACAAGCATACTTGAAATCTCCATCTGAAGAAAAGCTAGGTAAATACAAAGCTTTTATTTAAGAAATAATTACACACTTTGGATAGTAAACCAGCGGAAGTCTATGAAAATAAATTAGCAACAAAAAGACAACATCCAGCAAACTTGGAAACTATAAAATTAAATGGAAGTATTGGACGTGGAAAAAAATTATCAAACCAACACACTTAAAAAATGACTCAATGAAAGGTCACTGAGCCCCACGGATATCAAATGATTTTAACATGATTTTTTTGTCAACATAGGCCCTAAACTCTCTCTATAAATATATAGTTCTGAAAAATATTATGATTATTTAAAACAATCCGACTCCATATATTACCTCTCCCCAATTGTTGAAGCTGAAATACTTCAAAATCATGAGTAATTGACCAAACAAAAGCCGCAGTCATGATAACATGGCACTTATAAAATTATTGTAAGCGAATCGCTAATGCAGATCAGTAAAACCTTGCTATGATTTTTTTGACCTCTCAATTTCAACCGGAAATGTTCCAAATTAAATTAAAACTGCAAAGATTTATACCATTATACAAGAAAGAATATGACCTGCATAAAATTTTTTTTGTTTCTCAAGGAGTCCCAGATCATGTGGACCAAGTTTTTGGAACTCAATCCGAATATCTCAAAACTTTACAATTTAAAGAATTCATAAAAAATCTAAATAGGCTATAATTCATCCGCAAATTTATCATAAATATTTTCCTTGGAGCTTGCTGTTTGTTCCCTTTGTTATTGTTTACAGGACAGGAAAGTACAAAATTGCGAATTTCTTACAGATACAACCACGATTGCAGTACGATTAGGTACCATGGATTACTAAGGCTACGGTTTGATCATACAGACTGTACCCAAAAAAAACTAACAATCCAAAGATTTATTTTTTTTTGGCCAAAAAAATTTCAGTTCATTCAAAACTGGAGTTTGTTAATGGTTTTTTGGGGTTATTTGGCTTATATGTTTAGGTTAATTTTGTATTTTTGTGGGTTGGTTGTAATTGCGGTCTGGTCTGCCGTAAGGAAGTTATGGCAATTATACCGAGACAGTGAAAAACATGTTGGTTCGTTTCGGCTATCCTGATATCAACAAAGTTTGCCATTTGAAAATCACCTTCAAGACATTTTATTGAAAAATTAAAATAAAAAGTAGGTATAAAGTGGTGCCTTCTTGTGATATAAACATAAGTGATAAACTTTTAATGTCGCACTGATAATGAATTACAGTAAGCATTGGGAAATTCAATTCCACCACAGTCTTGTTGTCTCAGCTACTCCAGGTTTCAGAAGAAGGTTAGAACCATAACAAAAACACCCTTGTTGAAAGTGAAACTGAGACTATGAAACACACCATCCTTTCCTTATTGTTCTTGTTGAACCTGCGTTCTTAATAATTCCTCCCTGGGCATCTTGGAGGCAGTGGGGAAGAGGGGGGAAGGGTAAAATTGTCCTCCACATTAGAGTGTTACACCATTTGTCCATTCAAAAGACTTGTTAGACTGTATAGTGTTCAGCAGTTTTAAATTCCCCCAATTTCCATGAATTTCAATGATTATTGTCCCCCTGAGAGTGAGTAATATTCACCCCACAACATAATAAATTTCTGGTGCTTCAATGAAAAACTAATATATGATTAGTTCAATGCATGATAATACATCCACTCTATCTGCCTACAATATTCTTTTGTTTGAGAACGGTTTAAATCCCACAAGATGCTACACGTCTTACACCTTTAGGTTCTTTAAACCTTCAGAGAACTTGCCCAAGTGGTAGTTATCCTTTATGTTCCAAAACCTGAGACGAATATAACTAAACTTTAGTTATATTAGTCTCAGGTTCAACTGAACAATAATCTCCGTAGGGGCCATCAAATTGGATGGAACAAAAGAGAGGATTTAGATTAGGATCTTGTATAACAAATAAAGTAAAATATCTGGCACAAATGCCGAGTTTTATTTTTAATAATTTTTTAGTTGATTGTATACTTTTTTATTGGGACAGTCTGTATAAAAATCTGAACTCTTTTTAGTAAGTCGGGGGACGAGGTTGTGGATCGCGAACTGCCCCTTTTAAATTGAGAGTAATATACGACGTGAATGATATTTTAAAAATAAGACTTGACGGGGAGTGCAACATGACTGTCTTTGGGAAGCCATTTTCCCCTAAAACTATGTTGCAATTTTTACCACGGGAATAAGGGGAGACAAAGGACTTGATCAGGGGTACATTACCCCCAAACTCTTAAAAGTGCATCATACGTTAGAATTACCAAAATTTAGAATTAATTTTTTTTTTACGAGTGGAAATCGCCGAAAAATATCTTGGGTACCAGAACTCCCCTAGCACAGTTACGTGTTAATTTCTGTTAAACTATTAGCCAAGGGTTGCCAACCTGCGTGGGAGACCAGAGAAACAGGGATGGAACAATACCCCGACGGAGGAAGAGAGGACAAGACAAACAACAAAGAATGAAATTAAACAAACCAACAACAACAACACACAATGATTGTCACGCAGTTAATTGTAGAAAACAAGACAGAGTCTTGGAAGCAGAGCTACAACGCTTCCTGTAAAGGAAGAGGAAGTAAAAGCACAACAACAAAAAATGTAAACAAATTTAAAAAGAACACGTAAACAGTGCACCACAAAAGAATTGAAACTTTGAGAAAAAAGTGCTCTATAAAAGATTTCAGAGCAAGGAGAACAAAAAATTTTAATTCCCTTTTTGCTCTTTCCTCCTCTTGCTCTCGTCCTGTCTTGGTTCCTTTTTGTCCGGCGCCCCCCCCTACACACACACACAAGGGTTGGCACACCTTGCTAAATCTGCTTTGTTCATATACTCAGGTGTCCTTTCCTGTATCAAGTTTTATCCTTTGGTGGTTTACCTACCGCCTCCGTGGATTCACCATTACCTATGCAGGTTCATTTTTTATTTTTTGATTATAATTAATTATTTTATTGTATAATTATTTCCACTTGATACATTTCTATTGGTAAAAAAACCTAAAGGAAACTAATACGAATCTATCTACAGTTAAAATTAGTCTGATGTGTCAAAAATTCTCAACAAGTCAAATGACTTACAATCCAGACCCCTAGCGACCCCTACCTTGGTTTTAGGGGAAAATTTCCCCTAGATCTAACAAGAAAAGAGAACGCTAGCTCCTTTTTTTTGCGGTGATCGCCCAGATTTCCCTCTTGGGTGTTAGGGCTAGTTCTATTGACCATGGTAAGAAGACTCATTAAATGCAAAAATGCGAAAATATTCTAGGGTACTAGAAACATATCAATCATAACGGACACTTAAGCAATCAGGACACCATATTTAAAAAAGCTTTTAGAGGGTCAGCAAAACTTCAACACGCAATGCTCTGCAAATTTGAGGTTTAATATAAACGTCCATCTGGCCTGTTTTGATATAAATCATCATGGATCAAGGCCATTTAACTCCTTTCTAACCGTTCATTTTCTATAGCACGTTAAACAGAAGAGGTTGTATTTTAACAGAATTTCACGCTGGTATTGTTTGGATCCAATTTGCTCACTTCAATGTCAGGACATGGAAATTGTCTTTTCGTCAGGAAATTTTACCATTTTTGAATTAGCTCTCTCAATTTGCCTGTTTAATTTGTATGAGAAGTGACAAAATTTTGGTCCAAATTGGCAAATACTTGAACTTCCTGAGCTGTACTATCCTTACGGTGTTTCGTGATATTTTCATTTAGTCACCCATTTAAAATAGCTCTTATGAAAGTAATTTCTTCAATCTTTTACATGGATACCCCTCTATTACAATGTCATTGATAGGCTCAAAAAGAGTGGTATTTATTTAGCCCATTCAGCAGGAGTTCCCAAGGGGTTAAATGTTTCAATTTCTCGGTCTTTGTTTACAGTACCAAGTGGTCTTTATTTAAAGTACTCGCTGTCTTTTGTTTACACTACTCACTGGTCTTTGTTTGCACTTACTCACAGTCTTTGTTTGCAATATCACCATTATTTACAATATCACTGTCGTTTTTACAATATCCTCTTTGTTTCATCAATCAATGTCTGTGTTTTACAATATTCACAGTCTTTGTTTACATACTAACTGTGGTATTTATTTACAGTACGTCGCTGTCTTGGTTTACAATACTCACTGTATTGTTTGCAATATAAATCACAGTCTTATTTGCAATATCACCATCGATTTACAATACTCACTGTCGTTTTTACAATACTCGCCGTCTTTGTTTACAATACTCACGTCTTGTTACAAAATTCACAGTCTTTGTTTACAATACTCACGTCTTTGTTTACATACTCACTGTATTTGTTTACAGTAATCCACTGTATTTGTTACATACTCACATGTCTTTGTTTATAATACTCACTGTCTTCGTTTACAGTACTCACTGTTCTTTGTGTTTTTTAAGATACTCCGTCGTCTTGTTTTACAATAATCAGTTTTGTTTACAATACGCAAGGTCGTTTTACAATTACTCACCGGTTTTACAATACTTACTGTTTTTGGCAATAGCCCATCACAATTAGAACATTAATGTGAAATTGACAAAAATTCAAAATGTTTGTCCAAATAGAACAAATGTAAGTGCAATCCCGGCCACCAAGTTAGGTGGTGTCGGGGGGGGCTGTTTCCATAACAAACAAAACATAATAAGTTCTTCAACGTATTAACGGTGAATGAGAATAATGTTGTATGGTTCTCAGCTGACAAAATATAAATTCAATTATGTTACATTTCATTAGGCACCGGGTTTATATTTCACAGAATCTTCAAGTTCTTTAAATAGCCAAACTTTTGGGGACGATACTTGAAAATAACATGCAATTTTGTCAATAGTATTCGACAGTATAAACTGTGCAGTTGCAACTGAAACGCATGGACTGGTGTTTTGGTTTTGTATGGATTTATGACTTCGTTACGTTTTGACCAATGACGTTCTTAAAATAATAGGATTTTGATTGCAAACGTATTAAAATCTAAATTATTAACGGGATGTACTCTTTGGTTTGACTCCGTCGTAATTATGTCATTAAAGAAACTAACAATTGTTTGTAGGTGTAAAGGCTGACTCAGAGATTTCGAAATATGAATTATTTTGTGTAGTAATTAAAATAGTCAACTAAAAACTGAAGATAGTCACCTAAAATGCTAAATTCCAAAGTTAGAGATTAATCGGAGTTTTAGTTTCATGCAATAAACTTTATTGAGAGTAGCCTATACCAGTGCCATAGGATCTGTGTATAACGAAAATTCCGATCCGGAACTTTTATAACAAAAGTTGTGAGTTCTTATGAAGGATGTTGATTTGAGCTTAATTATTTCACAACAGTGATTGTATATTAGACAAGCATTAGCATATGCAAAAAAAAAAAACAGATATGTTTGAAAATTAGGGCGCCATCCTCAGGAACTCTCTATAAATCCGTGGTCTCTATTTTTCAATGATAGGTTTTAGAAGGATATTTTGAAGGTCAAATGTAACAACCTTGTGTTGTTGATTATTTGATTATATCAGCTGATCAACAATTCAATCTATTCTAAATTTTGTTTAGTGGTGATTTAACATAAACTTTGTCTGATGTTCATAAACCTATTTTGCTTACTTAAACAATATAACATTTCACACCTAAATCATAACACTAGGGAAAACTTGGCTGATGATAATTTTTGCATGTGATCAATCTCTTTTTAAATAAGTTTCAAACTTACGCTTGATGAGTTACTGTGAAACGTAAACTGCATAAATCAAACTTAAAATCGATTGCGTCTTTGTGAACGGGGCCCCTGGTTACGGATATGATTTCCAGAATTTTAATCAACTCTTGATAATCGCAATTTAAAACTCAGATTACATTGGTTCCCAGGATATCAATTCTCTCATTGAGTATTAATGATATGTTAAATATCTAAAAATCTGGGGTTGTGTCAGGAAAAGAAATAGAAGTTCACCGCAGTGTGCCGTAAAAATCAAGTAAGTGTTGTCACCAATAACAAGTTGGCTCCATAGCCAGGAAAATACGACTCTCCTAAAGCAAGATGAGAAGGAATAGATGTATACTATCTTTAATAGATTACGGATAGTTTAGATAAACGTTATTAAATATGGTGATTTAACTTCAATAAGCAGTTTGTGAGAAAGCTTCGACATCTCCAAATCTTCAAATTCTAAAGGGTATTGAACGTTTGGAGGAGGAGATCGCTGTTTAATCATAGTGCCCAGTGACTCAATTCAATCCAATATCTGGGTTTTGGTTTATCCAGCTGACTGGACTATTGGCATTATTTTTCCAGGTTTTTAAACGAAAAGTTCTCCCACAGACGCGATAGTGATGTGAGGTTGGTTTATCTCAGCTTCAGCTAAATAGGAAAACTTTTCACGTTGGCTCATAATACTTGGAAGAAACCGATATTCTTGGTAAGGAACAAGACGGTTTAGGCATTGGGTTTCAACGATTAATCTGAAGGTTATCGGTGATATTTTTAAAGAAGAGGAAAAAAAAAAAATATTTCTTTATTGATTATAGGACGCCTGCCCCGGTAAAACAGAATAACACTTGGGGACATATACAATATTAATCACGGTAAAGCTCAGCACAATGAAGATAAAGAATATTATGTGTTTTTTTAAGTTATAAATAATACCTTCTGAGATTATTTATTTTCAACGTTTTGAGAAAAAGCTATTTAAAGGTTTGTATTCCTTCTCCGGCACACAGTAAAAGCTATTTTAAACGCTACCTGGCTACCATACCGAAGTGCCCACGGGTTCAAAATTCATACCAGATGATTATCGGGACATGTACAATAGAAATTTTCACTGATGAACTATAAACAACTAAAATGACTTTCTTTTACGTTTGGTAAAGACCCACTACGTCAGTAAGATAATAAGATATATTTCTGTAAAAATAGCAAAAACAAGTGCACGCACACACACAAATATCACACACATGGCACCAACACACACTTACAATTACAAATAAAATCATGCAAATGGAAAAAAAGAAAGAAAACACACACACACACGCACACTCCCCACACATATACACACACCCTACACACACCCACACGCACGTACACAGGACTAGTTCAAAAGAAGAGTCGAGTCTATTTAATTAACCCAGTTAATAACTCGTTGAAAATTTACAAGAGAAGAAAATGGCAGGCTCAGCATTCCAATAAAGGCCCACGTGAATTAAGAGAGAACACTCAAAAGCGAATGGATGGAAAGACAAATTTGCAGCAAAACAGGAAACCCGATATGCTAGTTCTACATTTGTGCTTCCGAACATCATACATTTTCTTTGAGAGGTTTATTTGTTGTTCATTCCATTTCCAAGAGCTTTCAATAAAGCAAACCCTATGGACGGCATTTCATTTAGCGCTGTATTGACTTTAAATTGTTGACAATTTAAATTGTGCCAGCGTGGCGACATAAATAACGACGTGTCGCTCAATTAAAAGCGGTAAAAACGTCCACTTGACACAAGTAACCCCCCCCCCCCTGTATGCAATGATACAAGCTGATACAAAAACTACACTTCCGGAATATCAGAATGTCAGTTGTTTGGTATTTGAGATTGTATTTCAGTCCGGGTATATTCGAGCTGAACACTACATTGTAGCGTCATTGAAAAATTAGATATACTTCTATTTAAAAGCTGCATCCGTTATTGACCACCGTTTGAATTGCTCAATAAATGACCAAAATATACATGTATATTATGTATCATTTCGGGACCAAATTCATCGTCTTTGATCATTGTGAATGTTTGAGCAGGTTAAAGGGGTGAGCAGCGATCTGCTGATCCGAAACATCGAAAAAAATCATTAAGTTCGTATTTAGGTATTTTTTATTACTGGCATTGATGTGCCAACATAATCTGCAAGTGGTTGACTGGAAATCTGCGTAATAAAGACAAGGCAGTTCTTTTTATCAGATTCTGTAATTTCTATACGTGCGTATAAAAATTCCGAATTGAGATTTAAAAAAGCCTTTCCATATATCCCAGATTTATAAGCGTAATATTGTGCTCCATGACCCGTACAGTTTGACCTCAAACACAAACATTATTGATCTTTGTTTATTCTGTGGGAGACAAAGTTCCTTAATACTTCATGTTTTCACTATTTGGCGTCTTTGTTCACCTACATTAAAGTAGTTATATGGAATTGTATATACTTATCTCTGATTTATAAGCTAAAAATGCATTTTCACATGTTAGACTATGTCTCAATTCAGACACAGGCTCCAAAGAGCCACAGAAATTGCCAAACAAAATCTCAGACAGAGCAAGGCAAAATGAAAACATGGTATGAAAAAAGATGCCAGGAACAGAGTATTCAAACCAGGTGACAAAGTTTTGGCACTTCTTCCAATTCAAGGGTCGGCGTGCTGGATCAAAGTCGGCGTGCTGGATCAAAAATGAGGCGTAAATCTTCTGACAGGAACTGTGCTACATTTTGTGAGTCCCCTCATGGAAATACTCAAAATCCTATACCAGTTCACTCGAGCTACTCTCACTCCTCTCCCAGAGGAAGACAGAATTTGCGTGCCAGAAACTGCTCTAACCTTAGATCAATTCCGCGTTTCTCTCCATTTGGACCCCAATATTACTGTTCATTGTGTGGAACGCAAAACTCCATACGGAACAAACATTACTATTTTAGATCATGGTCTGTCACATGATGTTAATACATCATGATGATAGTGGAAACCAAGTTACTTGGTGAATGACCCAGTAGTCATTGGTGAGGTTACCCCTCCCGGGTATGGAATTTTTTCATTACCCCACTGGTAGTACTACTTATGGAGGCGGCATTGGAATTCCTTGGCCAAAAAGGTCTTTAAAATCTAAGGCCCCTAACCAATCTTATAATCAATTCAATCACCTTTGAACACTGCATGGTCACCCTCAAAAAAACCCTATCCCAACTTGTTGGTATATATAGGGACCACGGCCAAAAATCTCGTGTAAAAACAAGTTTAGAAAAACTTCTGAATTTTTAGAAGAATTTGAGATATTCCTTAGATAACATCTGTGGACACACCACATTTAAAATCCATCCTAATTGGGGATTTTAACTTTACACAGGGATCAGCCTGGAAAAAGTGACACTAATGGTTCTTGCATAGCTCTCTGAGAATTCTGGATTCGGACCAACATGTGAAAGAAATCATACGGCATTTACAGAGGTCATACATGATCTTGTGATATCCAGTATTGATGATGATCTTGGTTCATAATGTTGAAGTTGACCCGGATGCTCTCAGGATTGCTGGAATTATGTATTAACCATATCTATCAAATGTTACCCCTCCGCTGTAAAAACCTAAAGCCCCTTACCATAAACCCAAAAAAACCTTCGTGGAATATGGCAAAATTGATCATCAGTGGTTTCCAATTTGTTAAATGCCAAACATGGAAATCATTCCCGCTTATGACGATTCATGATGTTCTTGTGAAATCCTTCAACACAATAACATCTTCTGTTTTAAGTGAAGTGTGCCCTTGATTCACAAAGGACAATGGTCATCCAAAGCATAGGCTTCCCTGGTTTATGAACGAGGTTGATCCACGAAGCAAGACATGAAAGGCCGCAGACTGGAACGGGCGATGGAAGAAAAGTCGATCTGAAGAGGACCAAAAGAAATTTAGACTGCAAAGGAAACTGGTTGGCAAGCTTCATATGAATCTAAGATCAGGTTTTTCACTGATAAGTGATCTCTTCTAACTCTAAATAAATGTATCGCACTATCAACGGGCCTTCTTATAAGGCCTTCCAAGATCTTACCCGATTCTGATTCCAAACATGACCTTGCCAAATTTTGACTTTTTTCATAGAGAAAGTCGAAAAAATCCGGGATGATGTTGTTTCTAAAGATGACTATTGCTAGTGCAAATCTAAGTGGAATATGACCCCTGTATCTCAATGTTTTCTATCCGATTTGTGCTTGGAAGTGACGACGTTGCTGATATAATCAGGCCAATTTCCAAATAAATTTGTTCCTTGGATACAATCCCATCTTGGCTTGTCAAAGAGAACCTTGACATCTTGGCTCCCTTAATAAACTAAATTGTTTAATGCTTCTCTTTCCAGCGGCATTTTCCCATCTGATCTAAATAATCTATTATTACACCTGTGATTAAGAAGAGCAATGCTGACAAAAACTGTCTTAAGAACTATCGGTCTATAGCCACTGCCCCTTCTCTCTAAAAAGTCATTTTGAGAAGGCAGCGGCACGTCAAGTTATGGCCCATGTGGACAGCAATAATCTTGGTGACATTCTTCCAATCGGTAGTAACAAGCGTCATTCATGTAAGAATTGCTCTTCTTAAGTTCAAGAATTATCTTCTCTGCTCCCTTGATAAAAATAAAGCGTCCTCCTGGTCCTTCTCGGAACATGTCTGCTGCCTTCGACACAGTCGATCACCGATATGTTGTTAGGCAGACGGGAAATCAAAAAATTTGCATCAAACACCATCGCTTAAATCATGGTTTTCCACCTACCAAAGAGATCGCGTGACCAAAGTGTCTATTGATGGGGAATTCTTCTGATGAGCATGTTTTGAGATATTCGTTGCCGCAGGGCTCAATCATCGGCCCCATGGGTTTATTTTGTATAACATCCCCCGGTGCAATATAGTGCGTGCTTTTGATATTTCTTTCCATGCTTATGCATGATGATTTACAAACTTTTATGCGAGTTTGATCCAGATCTGAGGTTGATGTCAACGCGTTGCTCGCCAGGTTTTCTTGCACTGATGTTGTCAATGCATGGATGATTCCATAAACACACTCGTTTAAAAAAAACCAGGATAAGACAGAGTTTTTTCTTATAGCAAATAGAAAAATGTTTCTGCTGCTCTTTCCAACATTACTTGAAGTTAGATGAATTATCCATCCAGAGATCAACATCAATCAAGAATCTTGGCGTCACTTTGGATGAGTCTCTAACTATGTATCTCAAAGTAAACTATATTTGTAAATCTGTACATTTCAACATACATAACCTCTGGCGTATACGGCGTTTCATCACCACTGATGAATGTCATGCATGTTGTTAGAAGACTGGTTCTTTCCCGCCTTGACTATGCAAAAACTCCTTCTTCTTGGCTTGCGTGAGGCTGACCTTACTCGCCTTCAACGCCTGCCAAAACAAGCTGCGCGGTTCGTGATGCTGCGGACGGGACCATTCCTCTACTGACTATGCTTAGGGAAGCAATTGGCTCCTGGTTAGACAAAGAATTTCTATTTACAAAACTCTGTGCTGTTACATCTACAAAGCCTTTAAATTGATATGGCTCCACAGTTATCTATCAGCAATGATGATTCCAGACACGGATCCTGGCTGAAATAGGCAACGACTGCCGCTCATCTCGATCGTTACCCGGCTTCATGTGTTTTCGAGATCTTGCAAACGAGCTGGTGACATGCGCTTTACAATCGCTGCTGCTTGTCTTTGGAACGATCTCCCTGTATCTCTCCGTAAGTGCAGTCCTTGCCGGTGTTCCACAGCGAAAGCTGAAAAAAAACTCACTTGTTTCCATAATTTTGTTTTTGTTTTTCCCCCCTCTGTCATATTTTTGTAAACGCGCTCCGTTCTTCGTGGAGCGCTATATAAATGCTTTGTAATAAAAGGGCATCCTTTGCAAGCCAAGTATTTCTGGACATATGAAGAGTGAGAACAAAGTGTGAATTGGTTGAAAAGTAGTTTTTGCCATGCAAATGTCACATTCTTAGGGCATTGTTGTTGTTGGACAAGGGCAAATTAGGCCAAATCACTGCAAAAGTTGAAAGCAATGAGAAATTCCCCACACCACAAAGCAAAAGAGATCTCATAGATTCTTAGGTATGGTCGGGTATTACAGAAAAATACTGTCCCAATTTGTCAGAAATTGCGTGTCCGCTGACCAACCGGTCTGAAGAAAAAAAACGCAAAATTTGGTGTGTCAGAGCAATGGCCAAAAAAGCGTTTGAGGACAATCAAGTTATTTATATTTATGATAGTCGATCATTTTCGTGATAACATATTAATTTGTATTTTCAAATTTTATTGAGAAAAGGATTTCTCCAAGAGAAGTACTTGTTTATGATAAAAAAAGCGCAGGGGATTCCTTAGTATGTTTGTGCAAAAAATGGAACTTGTTATTACTAATCAGATTGTGCAAGCGAAGTGAATGGGGATTCCCCAAGATGTAAAACTTAGAAAACTGAAGTAACTGATTTTTGCATGAGATCAAAAAACACTTACTATTGCATGATCCTGGGGATCCCCTGGAGTTATAAATTTGAAATGATGCAATTTCAGATGATTGTATTTTTGTGGAGCATATGAGTTGACAATGCTAGGTTATGTTTAGGAATGATGATGATGTTAATTGATATTGTTAGGGACAGGGGAATCTAGCTGTGAGAAGTTAAATACTGTGATTGAAAGGACTCAGGGGCCAGCAGTTGTAATCAGGAAGCTATACAGTATGTTATAAGCTTAGTTTTAATCTACAATAATGGTAGATTTATTGCTTCACATAGTGCCAGAAGTTATTTATATTTCAATTCCACGTGAGCAGAGTGCCATAATTATCTACGTCGTCTTGACGCCAAATTTAGTGCTGGGAATCAAAATAGGATTCCAAATTGTGGAACAGATAAGAAAATCGTGGTGGATTATTCTGGGACTGATATACTGTGGAATATCGTCGGGGGGACTTGTTGAACTTGTCGTTCTGAAACGCTGGACAAAAAGTTTATCTCAGAACTGAGCAAGTTCGCCATGGAAATATTTTTTTACGTGGCTATTTATGTGAATTTGTGCGCTGTCATTTTGCAGTCTTCGCTTTGACATAATCATCGTTGAACACAACCGCTTGTAGGATAATTTATTAGGTGATATTTATATGAGATTTGTATAGTATATTTTTATATGGGTATAAATTGAGTGTTGGACCAATGCATGTGGGAGTGAAACATTGTTTGGTATGGCACTCACTTTGTGGTATTTGCATGTTTGTAAAGAATAAAAGTAATTAAGTAATGTCATTGGTCCTTTACCGCCTATCGTAGATTTAATTGGACCAACACAGAAGGGCCCGCCAGTAGCGTCGCTTGGGTGTAATTTCTGGCGCGGCCAAATCCTCACTCGATATTTTGGTTTCTTTAGCGGCGGACCTGTTCCGTCTCGCTCCTTAAATATGATTTGTATTTGTGTCGTCGTGTCGTCAAATAAAACTCTTAGTTTTTCCAGTAAAGTAGTTCTTTAGGTATTGTTTGTTCGTCTCCAGTCTACGCTAGTTGCATTCAGCACCATTAGCTGTTGTAACTTGACCACGTTACATGTAAGAGAAACCTAAATCTTACACGCTTCTTGCAACATTGGACACTAGAGCACTTGAAGTAAAAGTATCTTAGTTTATAAATCATGTAAAGTCTTATTGTATTATGTTTTGGACATACATTGGAATTGTCTGATCCATTCTGATTAAAAAAATCATAAATCTGTTACGTATAATTTTAAAAAAATCAGATCACTGTGCACAAGGCTAATTAATTTGTGTTTTAAAGTATTTCTGACCTTAGACGTCTACGAAACGTCATAACACAAATACTCTGAAGGCTATCGTTGATATTTTTTAAAGAAAATGAAAAAAAATGCATTATTGATAATAGGAACGCTGCCATAAGGTAAATAGAATAAACAGTTCAGTTCAGTCAGTTTATAGACTTACCAACAACTAGGTACAGTCACGTATATAAAAGTTTACATATATACAGTTAATACCTTTAAAAAAAAAACACTAAAATTAAATTCAGGATTATAATTATTATGATTTGACAGTTGATAACAAGCCCGTTGGACAGGATCGAGCACTTGATCGCGCGTGGACTGAATTGAGCCAGGGAAACCAAAATTGGCACGACTCTTCA
>JAMKCH010012647.1:0-35986 GCA_023653785.1 Ophioderma brevispina
ATTAGTACTGTATTTTTTTCTGAAATACTGTATTTTTCTGAAATTAGAGCTGCATTTTACTGAAATTCTGTATTTTTCTGAAAATAGGAGTAGCATTTTCAAATTATCCTTCCATAAAATTGGATGAACTGCTAGCAAGCAACAGCCGTGTTAATTTTGACTTCCTTTATCACTACTACATTTTCCCCACCATTTTTTTTCCGTAGGGCATAGTGTACCTGGGTCAAGACGTGCTTGGTTGGCGTCCCATTGCTCAGGCTTGGCTAGAGAGCCGTAATCAACAGGAAATACACGTAAGTACAAACTTGTGCAATAAAAAGCGAACACGAAGCGAAGTTGTTATAGATTAACATTTTCTGTATCAAAATGCAGTGAGTGCTGTGCCTGATCAGTGTATGATTTTTTTTTTCGCTAAAAATATATTTGAACTATGCCATGTTAAAATGCGCATACATCCAACCTCACACAAGTTAAGTAGATCAAATTGGGTTTGAATCTTCTTCGTAGCTGTAAACCAAGTTGAACGTACATCAGATTCAATTGCTTTCTTTTGTTTGATTTATCTGATCTGATTTGATTTGTTTCAGTGCATGCAGAAGGCATTCAATAAAGTCATGGATGCAGTTGTCAATTTTGTGATGTTTGAAACAAGGTTAGTGGAGAGCTTTAAAAAAATTGAATAAAATTTATGTTCTATCTGGAAGGAGCATATTTCCTACCCCTGTATGCTAAAGGAGTAAGCACATGAAGATTTCACACCAGTAAATACTTGTCCCATTCGTTCCTGTACAAAATGGCTAGATGAAGACGTCATTTTCTCCTCAATGGAACATCTCAGACCTTAAAGCTAACATTCTGCTTGAAGATCATCATATGTCCTACCTGATCAATCATGAAATTAGGGTAATTATCCCAAAAAATGTTTAAGCTACTGGACCGTGAAGACTAGCATGCACCGTGGACCCTGGAGGTCAGAGCACTTTTTCAGTCGGGTGAATACGGTTAAAATTGGTTTGTCAGATCAAAATAACATATCAATGTTAATCTTTTTGATATTCCTACAGATTTTATACTTAATATTGATAGCAACCATGATTTGCAACCCAGATCTCGTCCTTTCTCTCAGTGTTTTAGGGTATACTTAGGCGAGGGTCCGCAAAAAAACACCATAATTTGCAGCAGGGACTGGACTTACCCCTGTTTCCCCTGTTATTTACTGGTGTGAATCCTGAAAAGGAGTGATAAAATTATGTACAAATAGTTGTAATTTCAGGCACATTATTTGGTCAATTTTTTTTCAGGAAAATTAAAAAAAAATGTAAAAATGCATTTTTGCATTTTTGATCTGTAAATAAATACTGGAAGCAAACTTGATTTGACTTTACCTTACTCTGCTATTGCTAATAATTATGACCTGAAGGTGTCTCATGAGGTCTTTCAATGTACCTATACTCTTCGTCAGTAATTCTGAAACAAAATTCTGGCTACTCACGCGTAAACCCGGAAGTGTGTGGAGAACGCTTGACAACGGGAATCCAATACGCAATTCAACAGACCCGCGCGTGCCATTTGTTTCAGAAATTATGACGGCGATTATACCAGTTTAAACATCTCTCTGCGGTCTTCTTTCTCAGACCCCAAGTCAAAGTGTGTGAGGTGGGCATGTTCAACACATGTCTAGGCCTACTGACAGCCATGCTGAGTGAACACATGCAGATTGGAGGAGAGCTTCACATAGAGCGACTCTTTCTCTTCTGTCTCATCTGGTCCTTTGGTGGACTTCTGGAGGACAATGATCGCAAGAACTTCAGCGAACTACTCAGGACCCTCACTTCAGCGTAAGTACCAAAGTTCAAACTGACATTGGCAAGAGTAGAGTTTGATGGCAGTCTTGTTTTAAATGAAAGTGTTAAGCTTGAAGCATTTTGCTGGTGGTAGTAACAAAATGAGTAGATTTATCTCCAGTCCGAATCTATAAAATTTTGCATCCCTATTTCAACCCGTTTTGATGTGGGAGCTAAAAATGTGATTTTGTAATCCCCATATTAATATTGGTTGACCAAAATGCGGCATATTTTGCTCATAACATCCACACCAAACATCCTTTAGCCCTAAGATTTCACAGGGTAAATGAGAAAAGTAGCGTCAGAATTTTGACCACTTAGGGTAAAATCTGGGGTTCTGGAGACAAGGCTATTAGCGATCGGACCATGACCCTTTAATATTACATTTTTCTTATTCATAATTATGTGATAATGAGCTAATTTGCATATTTAGGTCAAAAAGATTTCTTATTCATCATCATTTATATTCAAGTACTTTTTGGCAGGGCATCTATTGTGCACCACATTATTTACTGATCTACTTGTTAATTCCATGTCAATTCAATTTACACTCATTTGTACAAATGTCTTATGTATCTACAGGTTGCCAGACTATGACCATGACATATCGGTGTATGACTACTATGTTGACGAGTCTGGTGAATGGGACCCATGGGTGTCCAGGGTACCAGAAGTAACCTACACAGACACACACGACCTACTAGGGGAGATCTTCGTGGACACAGTCGACCTGTAAGTCTAACAAAATAAAAATACCAATCTCTACCAATCTCTTTTTTATCTCCCTGCTTGAAAGCAGAGGAGGATATTGCAAGGGTGCGAATGTCCTGTATATATGTATGGTATGATGTATGTATTTGTTATGTTTGTTTCCATTTGGTGGTTAGGTTCTCGTTTTTTGCGTCTCCTTGGAAAAGTTTAAGTCCGATTTTAAACCAGACTTGGGGCTATGGTGCAATAGGGGTTCCGTCATAATGTGACGATTTCAAAGGTCCATGGACAAGGTTATGGACAAGGTCAAAGGTCATTGATTCTGTGCCAGAACTTGCCACTTGCCAGGGGGATGACGCAAGTTTACACTTGCAGTATTTTTTCAGTTTGATTTGGTATTACTATACTTCCCTTTGTACTTCCCCAATTCCAAGGGGGAAAAAATTATCCAGTATCCTATCTGGATCTGGGTGTCGAACAGAACTGTGGTGAATTAAATTTTGATGGAATATCCGCCAAAAAGTAAGCTTGTAGGGTAGTTTCATGCCCCATATAGAAACAGTTGATACAGACGGACTGTGTAGAAGACTAGCGCAAAGTTGGTTTTAAACTTTTTTTTCCTGCTTATCCAACTGTGGTCTTTGTGAACTACTTAGGTATTTGACACTAAAGTCCATTTCCAATGTGGATACAGTTATGGCCATTTAGGATTAGATTTTAGACCCTTGAGCATTCCTGGAAGATTTGTAACTGTCCTTGCACTAGTTTTGATACTGGTCAGTAAAGCAAAGGTTGAAGTGCTTGCTGTAGCTGCCTAGATAAACCTTCAAAATTCATGACCACTGAGAAGGATTTCCTTTACACCATGTTGACTGAATATATGCATTGTCAGTTTGGGCCATATATGCCCCAACATCCCATTTTAGCACCCCTTAACGAGAAAATGGTCTGACCAGTGACCCCAGGTCCACACCCGGTTCGACAGTACGTCTCCTCAATTCCGTTTTGGCCGCCATACAAAACTGACGCGTGTTCATCGCAGCTCTGTCATTAGCAGCCAAAATTATTGAGATATTTGATCTGTCTGTTGTCGTCTCAAATGGATACTCCACTATTAGACCTAATACTATCTGGATATATTACTGGATTTATATACTAACTGGATTTTAACGCTCTATTTGATGGGTCGGAATAACGGAACTTTGTAACGGCCTCGAGAAGCTATATTATATGTGTATCCTTTTTTGCCGCCGGTGCTGTCATGTGATCTGTGTAGTGGGAAAAAAAGGTAAACAAAGGCAGCATTGCCGCACATTTTGCCAGTGCTTTTGATGCCTTGCTTTTTGTGAGCCTTTTTTTCTGTTGCTTGTAGTTGCCATACTATCAATAAAACAGTTCTATTGGGTGAGGTGGGTCCTCTTATTTTATTCTTTGCTTGTTGTATTTTAATAAATATGTTGAAAAACTGACTTACAAATTTCTTTACCGTGTGTGCTTTGTTACCGCGACGGTATCTTGGTCTCCGCGTTGGCGGGCCGGTTCTATAACCGCGGCCCGCCTTTGTTTTTATTCGCTCGTTTTTTCGTTCTCGGCACGCGCGCCCATAACTGAGCTCATACGCTATCACGCACAACCAACAGTCAACCCCACTTTTTCAAGCGTATTTTTGGCGCTCCCTTCGCCGCCCCGCGACCCTCCTTGTCCTGTGCGTTCATCACGGTCTTGCTTCCCTGTCGCTGCTCCGCTTGGGGGTTCGTTCTTTTGCGGTGGCCTTTCTTTTTTCACAATGGTTCGCCATTGAACACAGTTTCCCTGTCCTATTTTTGTTTTCCGCTTAGGAAAGGGGGGTGGTGTTCGGGCTCGGGTCCGAGGTTCTTCCAAAGCGGCCCCGCTGCTTTGGGAGCAGCTGAAGGTGTTGTAGCTTCTGCTACTTCATGACGTGTTAGTAGGGGCCGTTTCCATATCTATCCATATGACAACACTACACAAGAAGGAGGTTTCGCCTGTCAATAACCCAATCGCTTCCCCAATTCCTCCGGCCGCTGGCTCGCCTGTTCTAGCCCTAGGGGCTTCTCAATCTTCTTTCTCTTCTCCGGCGTCAGGCTAGCGTCGGTCTCTCTGCCTTTTTCTTTCCCTTGGGGATTTTGGCGGCTGCAGACATCCCCTCCCCGGTATGGCAGCCAGCCTCGGCTGCTTCACAGTGTGCTAGTTGGTTCGGCTCTCTCGGGGGCTTGCCCCTGTGCTAGCGCGCTGCCGTCGCTGGCCTCGCGCTGATTTAGCAGCACGTTTCTTTTATCGGTGCAGCCTGCGTGGTTCTGCTCTGTCGGCCCCTTTCCCGTGGAATAGGCGCTGTAAGTCCGTCAGGTAGTCGGTGTGCTGGCAAAAATGATGACACTGTGGGTTTCTTGGGCCCCGATCCATCGCTCTAGTACTGACCGACACCCGGTGGTCTTGGTTCATGGGGTCCTCGGACTCCCGTGACCCGCAATCCGCAGTGGTACCCCCGGCCTCGGGGCTTGAATTCGTTCAGCCCTGAGGTGGTTTCCTCGACCCCCGTGAAGGCGGGCGCCGCGGGTGTCGGTTACGCTCACAGGCTAGCCACGCAGCGATACTCAATCTTGCTCGTTCTGCATGCTTCCCCAGGCCGTCACGGGCTAGTGGGGGCGCGCGGCGCTTACGCCGGGTTTCGGCCGTTGGTGCGGTCAACTCTGGTGTAGCGGATTGTCTGCCTGCTAGTTCCCACTATTGTTCAGCCTTTGCGGCACACAAAAAAACAATACACCCGCGTGGGTGTTTCGCGTTCTCCGGCGCTCCTGTGGGGCACCCTCTGGGGCTTGCCTCCGCAGGAGTGGACTCGTGCCGGCTGACAGACATTCGCGCTCTCGGGCGCGGCTGCGTGCCCGTGCATAGCCTATGTCCGCTAATAACACAGAAAAAACAAAGCCAAAAAACAAGTTAAGAAAGAAAGATTCTCTCTTCGCGGTTGTATAGCTCGAGTGCCGCTAAACCCCGGGACTCCTAGGGCGTTCGTTGGCTCGCCTGATTTAGCACGTTGCTTTATCGGTGCGGGCTAGCGTGGTCTGCTCTCTGGCCCTTTCCGGTGGAAAGGCGTCCGTTAGTCCGTCCCGGTAGCGGTGTGCTTTCAAATGATGACACTATTGGTTTCTTGGCCGATCCATCGCGAGTCCTACAGTACACTTGACACCACGGTGTCTTGGTTCCATGGGGTCCTCGGACTTCCGTTACCGCTCCGCCGTGGTACCGGCCTCGGGGCTTGGATTCGTTTCAGCCCTGAGTGGTTTCCCCTCCCTCCTCCTCGACGCCCCGTGAAGGGGCGCCGCGGGTGTCGATTACGCTCACAACACAAGGCTAGCCACGCGGCGTCAATCTGGCTCGTGCTGCATGCTTCACCCCAGGCCTTCCAGGGCTAGGTGGGCGCGCGCGCTTTCGCCGTGTTGGCCGTGTGCGTCACTGGTGCGGCATTGTCCTTGCACTCGTTCCCACTTGGTTCACCGTTGTACGGCACAAAACCCCGTGGGTTTTTTCCGTTTTCTCCCGGCGCTCCTGTGGGGCAGCCTTGGGGCTTGCCTCACGCGGGGGCTCAGTGCAGGCTGCAAGCATGCCCTCTCGGGGCGCGCTGCGTGCCCGTGCAATACCTATGTCGCTATAAGTCTCCTTTCGCGGGTTGGATAGCTCGTGGCTCCGGGACTCCTAGGGCTGTTCTCCCCGCCGCCCACGTCCCCTGGGCGGGAGTACTCCTCCCTTTCATAGCGTCTCGGGCCCCCCTTAACCCTCTGCAACTGGGTGCCCTCCTTACGTGGTCCCGTCGCTCGGGTGTTGCCTTGTCACTCCTTCCGTGGCGTTGACTTTCAACTCTCGCCGCCGCGACCTGCTCCCTTTGCGGGGATTGCCCGCGCCGCTCTGGCTCTCGGGCACCCCCTCGGGGATGCCGTGGGTCTCGGTGTGTTCGCGTCGGGTCTAACCAAGTCTGCTCCTTGGCAGGGTCCCGCGGTGCGGTGGCGTCCTTGCCTTGGGGTGGAGCCCTCTTCACCTTGTGTAGTTCCAGGGTTACCGCGTCTATTCCCGACGTTGCTCTAGCTCCTACGTGGCTATTATCACCGTAGAGCTCCCCTTTGGCGGGGGTGCTTGGCGGCTGAAGCTCCTCCCGGCCGTTGGCTGGCCTGGCCCGCCTTGGCATGGGCGTGGGGCGGCCCCAGCCCTCCGCTAGGCTTGCCGCTTCATCGGGGGCCCAACCTTAGCCTCCGTGCACTCTGTTCCGCCTCCGCGGGGTGGCTCTCGCTGCCCGGGCCCCTTGTTCGGAGCTTGGGTAGCCTGGTCTTTCTGCTACTCTCCACTCTCCGTTGTACTTTTCAGCCCGGGGTGCCAAAGGCGATCAAGCGGGGAGTCGCCAACGCCAACCAAATCATCGTTGTGCGCTGACTGTTGCTGCCTCTTAGCCCGGTCCATGAGGAACCTGGTCCGCTTCCAATCGCCGCCTTTTGTTGGCGGGCTGGCTTTGCTGCCAGTGAAATCCTCTCGGTAGCCTAGCCCATGGGGCTGGCCGCGGCGTCCCCGCCCCGTGCACACCATCAGGGACTTGAGTCCTCTGGTCACTGCCTGCCAGTTATTCGCTAGGCCTTCTAGGCGCTTGGCGGTCCTGGCTCTTAGGCTCTGGCTGTTAGGCCTACTGCTATCTAGCCTAGGTCCCCATCTTCCCTTGGGGGACTTTGGGCTTGGGAGCAGCCTCGCTGCTCCCCTCGATGGATCAGCTGGGCCTAGCGTCGCTATCGAGGCCGGGCCTAGTGACAGTGCCGTCTGGCGTTAGTCTCGTCCCCCCCTTGGGGTCAATCGGGTGTCCCCACATTGTTTTTGATACCGGTCTTTTGTCTTTAGAGGCCTCCTGACTTCCTTGGGGAGGTCGTTGCTTTTAGCCTTTGCGGTCCTCTCCACATTTCGGGGCTCGGTCCGCCTTGGACTAGGCTTGGGCTGTTGTAGCCTATCCTTCGCTACTTGACTTAGACACTTCATCTCCCTCCGGTAGATGGCCTTGGTTCTTTCCACGGAGCTTGGCTTGACCCTTATCGGGCCTAAGCCGGGCCTAGCCTGGCCTCGGGGCCTATGGCTGTCGCCCTGCTGTCTGGTGTGGTTACCTCGGCCCCCTGCGGGGTTTTAAGGTAGGATATCGGATAAAAATGGTCTTCAGAAAGAGACCATAAAATCAAATCCCCTAAATCAATAGTCCAAACTTTCTGACTCTGGTAAGGATGAACCTTTTCCTCCACCTTTTTTGAGTTAAGAGACAGGCGATTGTTTAGTGTTTTTATTTATTTTTAAAAAATTTCCTAATTTACATTAAATAATTTTTCCCAGCCTAAACTGGAAGGTGCGTTTAAACTGAAACTCAGGGATATGTGTATAAACAAAATACCTAAATTCAGTTGGCTTTTTCAATCAAGTGTTTAATTTTTAGAAAAATGATGTTTAGGGAAAAATAATTAGGGGGAAAATTAAAAACACTGTAATTTCAAATAGAAGAAAACACTCAATCTGCAAAATATCAACGTGAAAATTTTCTAAAATGTGATTTCCTTTCATATGGACACCTTATTCATCCCAAGGGAGTTGTGTTCCTTCTAGGAAAATTCTGAGAAAAAGTGGAAAAACTTCAGTATTCAGAAATAATAGCCAAAAAAGGTGTTGTGCGACCACATGTTCTTTGTTTTTGATTGACATACAGAAAAATAAAAAATTCTATAGATATTGATTATTTCTCTAACCATAAAAAACAAAACACCAATCTTTATAACTCATCAATTAATTGAGAAAGAAAGAAATAAAATGTGTAGTTTTTTCACAAAATTGACCCCATTTTGGTCATTTCTATACTGCCAAATCAGTCCCTGTACAAAGGTCTAGGGGAATTTGAAAACGCATTTGGTGCCCCACCTATCTACCAAAACGCCTTTGGAAAAAATTAAAATTGGCACAATGTTTCTTTCACCAATACCAAACATTTCATGAGAATTTCACGGAGATCTGGCACGAAGCCGTATCCGATGATCCAACCTTAAGGCCTGTACCTGTGCCGGTCTGGAGTGGCCCCTCTAGGGGCTTCACTGGGCCAGCCTAGGCTTGGGGTAGGGGCTTCGTGTCCTTCCCCCCTTGGCCTTATCCCCCGTACGGGGAACCTGAACCCCGCGTCTTGACTGCTCTCCTTCGCCCTCCGTCCTCACTTTCGTGCGGGCGCGAGACCTCGGTCTTCGAGCCGGCCGGTGCCCTCTGGGCCTAGCCTGCTCTGACCGGTTCTCGGGCTTTGGTCATTCAGTCTTGTCGCTGGTGCTCGGGTTCCCTCATTGGGGCTTGGCTCCCACCCAGGTGGTTGCCCGTACCCCTTCTGGACCTTGTTTGTCCTGGGCGCTGGTGGTTTAGCTCTGTTGCCTAACCTTACCTCTGATCCCAGGCCTTCTCGCCCCTTGGGGCTAGCCCTTGAGGTCTTTCGACTTTTGCCTGGACACTGCCCACTGTTGGTTCGGCGTCTTGACCGTGGGTCCCTTCTCGCGCTTGTTCGGGAGATAGGGACTGCCTTTGACAGTTCTTGCACATTCCTTAAGCCCCCGGCCGACTAGCTCTGGTTCGCTGCTCGTCCTTGGGGGACTTGAGACCCGGTTTTTGGTCGGCTCGACTGGTGCCCCTCATTGGGGCTGGCCCGTACGGGCTTAAAACCGCGGGGCTTCGTCCGGCCTCAGACGTTGGGGCCTCGTCCCGGGGCCTGCTTGGGCTCGTCCGGTCCTAGCGTGGGGCTCATCCGGGCCTAGCGTTGGGCCTTGTTCGGGCCTAGCGTTGGGGCCGTCCGGGCCTAGCGTTGGGGCTCTCAGGGCCTAGCTTTGGCTCGTCCAGGAACAGCCTAGCGTTGGGGCTCGTTCGCGGCCTAACGTGGTTCCTGGGCTTCAGGCCCCGGGGGTGCTCCCGATTATCGTGGTTCTGTCTTGGGGGGTTCACCCTCCCCCTCCAGCGGTTTTCAGGCTCCCGTTGTTCGATCTCTTCACTTGCGGGTTTTCGTGGCCACCCAACTGTGTCCCCTGTTGGGAACACCCTTGGATGGGGTATTCCCTTGCTTGGTGGGTTCTCTGAACTCGCTTTCGCTGGCGGCTTTTTTAGTTCTGGGCATTCGGCGTGGTCTTGTCTTCCCGCTGTGCCTTGCGACTTGAGCTCGTGCCCTTTTCCCTTGGACCCTTGGGGTCCTGGAGGCACTCTCGGTTGCTTTGGCTCCTGTCTTTACGATCTGGGAGCCCTTGACATGGTGGCCTGCCCACTTCCGACTTTGGGGATCTTTATCCCCTCTTCTAGTCGGTCAGAAGTCGGTGACCTGGACTTACAGTCGGATGGGAGCTTCTCGCTCCCACGTGGGAATGGCTCTGGGGCGTTATTCCCCTGTTGTGAGCCATTCTTCCATGTCTCACATCTCGAGTTTTGGTTGACGAGTTAGTTACTCCCTCTTCTCGAGGCTTTGGTGATCCTTAATCGGTATTTCGCCCGTTCGGGTAGCACCTTTCTGGTGGCTCTCTTCACTTTCTTCTCCTCAGGAGATATCGTGTTGAAGCCACTGTGCTGTCCGCGGACCTCTTCTTGGTGGCATCCTTCTGTCCGTAGCCAGAGTTCGGTTATACGGCTAATTGTTTGCCTCCTCGATATCGATTTGTCGTTCTGTCCCGAAGTTCCTCAAGCTGTCTTAGGATCATTCTGTTCTTTTACGACCTGGTCACCTCCTCTCTGCTTGCAGTCGCCACTTGTTAGGCTTCTGCTCGGGCTCTCCCAAGCAGTTAGCGGGCTTTAGCCCGAGCTGCCATGAAGCTTCCATTCGGGTCGCCTCTCGGGGCTCGACTCGTGTTTCTGTGGAGCTTCCCTCTGGGTTTTCCCCTCTGGTAGACTTCTCGGTGGTTCGCCCACTTTGTCTACCTTTCGGGCCGAGATTGACTCTGGCCCGATCTGGGGGAGTGCTAGTTTATTTAGCCCTGACTGCCCTTCTGTTGCCCGGTTCTGGTGCCGCGGCTCTCGGTATTGCAGAGGTCTGCCTCGTTCTTCTCTCGGTTGTTCTGTCAACCTCCGAGTCAAGGCCTGAATTGTCCCTCCCTCTCCTGGCTGTGACAGCCTGAGGTGGGACTTTTCGCTTATTTTAAGGCTTTGTTAGCAGTCTCCGATCATCTGTCGTCTGGATTTATCGGTCGGCTAGCTCAGCCTTCCACAGTCAAGGTTGTTTGGTTCATCCTTCGATGACGTTGGCAGGTTCCATTGACTCCTGTAAGGCGTCCGATCCTTACCCGAAAGCTAGTTCCCTCTTGGGATCTTAATTTTATCGGTGAATCTCTTGGCGAAGCCCCCAATTGTCCTTGGGTGCGGTGTCGCTCTAGTCTTCGCCTTTATTACTCTTTCGGGTCCCCTCCCCGGCTGAGTTGGCTCGGAGATTTCCTTCTCCTTGTAGCTTTCTCTCCCGGGTCAGGATCGGACTCTCTTAGCCCTTCTTCGGGGCTGGGGTCTTTAGCCTTCCTTCAGTCTCTCAACCTTTATCTCCCTCGGGCCTCTCCCCGTTGGGTTCATCTGTGGTGTTCTGATCGGACCCCCTTTCTAGGTGGGCCGTTCGCGTTTTTTTGGGTATAGGCTTTCTTTGCCCCAAATCTGTAGGGGTCCGACTTGCGCTTCTCTGGCTACCACTAGGAGTCTTCAGTTGTTTGTAAGTCTGTGAAGCCTTGTTCTCCGCCTTTGCCGCAGAGTGCTTCTGGCCCTTTGTCCAAGGCCTATGTCGCACTCCAGTCCCCTCCGGAGTTCTTCCTCTCGCCTATACCTTAGGCTTGGTTTTTCTCTGTGGGAATCTCGGCTCTGGCTCTCCTCCAAAAAAAACTTTGGCCAGGTCTTTTAAACATATTATAAAGTCTTAGGTCCCATTACTCACCCTTGGTGTACTCCATTGTCTAGGTGAGTTATTGGCTTCCTGACTTTTAGGAATCTAGATTTCATGTGTTTTTCGGCTCCTGGCGGTTTTGTATACCCTTATTGACTGCATCTATGGCTGCTCTCTAAAATATCATGGTCCACCTCCGACTGAGTGAGGCCAGTCTGGTGTTGATTGAAATATTCTTCAACGGGGGGTAATGTATATATTTCAGGTCAACATTGGTGTAACGGAAATCAGCTCAGTGTAATGAATTAGTCAAAAAAAAGTATGTTTTATAAATTTTTTTTCATATAACTGAGGCCTGATTTCCTTCCAATGTTGACTTCTCGCTTCAGGGCCCGCCCCACAAATGATATGGCATTTGCGTCGTGTGGGCTCGAGACAAAACAGAATTGGGGAAAGTAATGGCTCGAAAAGGTGGGGGGGGGGGGGAAAACCCCTGGGGGTCATGGTCGAGACCATTTCTCTGTTAGGGGTGCTAAAATGGGGTCACTGGAAGGGACGGTCCATTCTTTTTAGGGGTGATTGTATTTTGGGCATTCCACTCTCAGAAGGGAATGCATCTATTTCAGTCAACATTGGCAAGGAACAGCCTCAGTTATATGATGATAAAACATAAGTGTTTTTGAACAATTCAAATCAATTCTGTTTGCTTAAACTTACACCAGATCGTACCGAGCCTGTGGAGGTTGCCAACTTGTCTTAACATGCATGTACGGCTGGTAGGACACCTGGTTCTGGTAAACTTGCAATGATGAATGACTTCATCAATTCACCTGGGTAAGTAAGACCATAACTTCCAAAGACTTCTCTCCCTCTCTCTCTTTTTTTTTAATTGTGTCTCAAATTAAAAAGTTCTTGTGTTCGTATTTGCATTTGATTAGTTGTGTTTCTTAACCTGTTTTTAACAATATGCATTGTGCAATTAACGAGTGTTTGCAGATTGGTCAAATTAAAATGCTCTAAAAACTTTCATTCATCCGCATAGAAAATACACAATTAAGAAAACAAAAGATGAATGTTGACATTTTAGGAAGGCCTAAGGGCCCTTAAGGAAACTGATCATAATTAAAATTAATTTTCATTGGGTTTGTTAAAATACATAGTCAAAAGCACTCAAAAGTGATTTCATTAAATGTCCATTTCAAGACCTTAGCGTAAACTTGGTTTGCTTTGTTTAATTTTCATTGAGTGATTTTAATAGCTTGTTTGTGATTCTTTCTAACTTTAAAATTTCCAAAATTATTCCACTCTTCGAGTGTGCCAGATGAGTGTTCACTCCAACATGTGTATGGGATAAGTAAAAGAAATACAAAAAATGCAACGCAAAAAACCAAACAAAACAGAAAAAGCATGATACGAATGAAAATAAAACAAATAAGATTAAGCTTTGGTACTTAGCATTTTTTTGGTTGTTGGGGTTACCACATAGATCCATCATATCAAGTACCAAGAGGTTGGTGTTCTCGGGGCAGCCACTGCCTTCAGCTGCAGCATCATTGAAAACAAATCCATCATAGAAGAGGTGGGTACAAATTTGACAAATTGGAAAGAGGGGAATTAACTCAATACGTTTTGGTTCCATTAAAAAAATTGTATTTTGTTATTAAAATCTAAGGCTGATATTCTCAAAGGGAGTCTAACTTTAGACCAAGGTAAAACCAGGAGTCCTACATGTGTGGACCTTGTTTCCTTTCACCATACTCGGAAAGTTGAAAATATGGCGTGAGAAAATTCCTCATGATGGGCGGGAATGGCCCATCCTGAGGAAGTTTCAACCCCTTACAGCAAAACCTTTAGAGTATGTTGAGAGGAAAAAAGTCCACTCTTGTAGGACTAACCTGGTTTAAACCCAGGTATAAAGTTAGCTGATATTCTCAAAGGGAGTTTAACTCAGGTGCAGTGAACGGTTAGCAAGCCAAACAATGCTATGAAATGGCAGCCATGTCGTAGGGAAACCTGGTATTAAATTCCAGAGATAACCAAATTGATAATTATTGAAAACAACTTGGTATCATCTTCTGTAGGGCAAGGAAGATTTTATGTCAATCGCCAAGTGTGATGTCATATTCCATAGTCTATTGTCAGCACGTGGATTATTGAGCGATCAACTCATTTCTGAATCAATCTGGATATGTACAATTGGAAAAGGACTGACCAAGCATCAAAAATATTGCATTCGATCGAGCTAAATATGACCAGAATATACAATTAAGTTATATATGAAAGTGTATGTATATAGTGTATTAGATTTGTTCCTTCAGAATAGATTCGTAAGGTATACAAAAACTTTCCTTACCATGCTCTCACATTTAAAATATCATTACTTCCCAGGATTTGTCTATGGTGCCAGAGACAACAAGCGTTTCCAACTGTTCATCGATGATCTCAACCTCCCACACGCCGACGAGCACGGATCAGAGGTGTATGAGTTGCTACGGCAACTGATGGATGACAAAGTTCTGGTAACACTGCAGAAGCCATTTGAGTGGAGGACCATCCAAGACCTGATGATCTTTGTCTTCGTTCACACGCATTTGTATCCAGTGCCTACTAATAGAACACTTCCTGAAAGGCTGATGGTGAGTGAAAGAAGTGGCTCGTTTACGTGCACAGAGATATTTTTGAGGCATCCATAATAAGTTATCATATTTTAGTGATTTCATATAGATTAAGACACTCAAAAGATTTCTTACCTTATCTTTCACTCATAAATGTCCTTAAAGAAAATAAACAAAAGGTGATTTTTATTTGCTTATATTTCAATAACAAACATTTTATAAAACATAAAAAATTAGATAATTTCACATTTTTGTCCCAAGCAATATTTCTCAGTTTAATCCTTTCAGATGGGAAATTATTGGGGGGAAATTTTTTGGATCCGTGCAAATTCAGGGCTTTCAATTTTTTTGGGAATCTTATTGTGAATCTCTTCATTGCATGTTGATTGGTTAGTGTTTAAAATTAAATACCATTGTTGTGTCCCTGCCTTAAGGCAGGAAGACACATAGGGATCATTGTGTCGCCTGCGCTTAAGGCAGGAAGACGCTAGGGATCATTGTGTCCGCCTGCCTTAAGGCAGGAAGACACATATGGAGCATTTTTCTTTGTCCCCTGTACTGTTGTTGATGTCTGTTTGTTGATGTCTTTTGATGTCTGTTGTTTTTGTGAAAAAGGGTTTAACATTTGCCTTGTACTATCCGCATACTTTTTGGATTTAGAAAATTTACCACTAGTTAATGTCGAAATGCAAATCGATTTGACGTCGTTCTTAAATGTAGATTCAATTTTGCATTTTCGTGTAAATTTATAAAAACCGTCGACGTGTTTTCGACTGGCCAACGTCTTTTCGACGTCGCTCTAACGACGATGCCGCTGGGTTCAGATCGTAGATGCAACATGGGATCCCGCATTTGCTGATGAGGTCAAAGTCAGGTGAGTCAAGTTGTAAGATGCTGACCATGTTAAAATTGACCTAAATTGAAAAGTTGAGTGTAAGTTGTTGGAAAAAGGGTTAACCTTTGCTTGTAAATCCCGCATACTTTAGTTTTTAGTTCGTTTAGTTTATACCAAAGTTTTAAATCCGGTTTTGTCCGCCGTTAACGAGGGGGGCCGATACACGCTCACTCAGCAATACTGCTGTGTGAGGATTTATTGGAGCAAAAGGTATTTGACCGGATGCCCTTCCTGGTCGCGGTGTCAATCCAAGTTTTCGATTGATGGATTTAAACCAAACTGAACCATAGGTGCACATTGGTCCCTCATATGTTAATGAGTTCAAAGGTCACATCCCAAGTCAAAGGTCACAACCATGTGTCAAAGGTCAAATGAGACTTATCATTAGCAAACCGTAATGGCAGGCGACACATGCGGTCCAGGATGATGTATTGTAAGTGGGTGGGGGCCCATAGATGGCTCGATTTGATTAAATTGACATGGAAAATAATGTTTGTGTCGCTGGAACTAATGTTTTCATGAGCACACAATAGTCCAATTTCTGTGTGTCCGTAGTCCGTCCGTAGGACTCGGTATTAACCTTTTTCACTTAACAATCTCTGCAGGCGTAAACGCTATCAATAACACCACCGATTTACTTCAAACTTGATAGGATGAAAGAGTGAGGTGCCGCATTATGATTTGTGCTTTGGCTGCATTATTTTTGCATATCAATGAATGTTTAATTAGCTTATTTGCATATTTTTCAGACATTTCGGTTAACCTTTTTTGAAATGTCTGCTGGCTAAACGCTAAATCCCGATTTACTTCAACTTGGTATGGTGATAGAGTGATGTGCCAAAATATTTGTGTAGCTCTTGGCTTCATTATTTGCATATTCATGAATATTAATTACTTATTTTGGCTGGTCAAAATATGAACCCTTTCCCCCTACTAGACAACTGATGTAGCAAGTTATCTGGAGTTCTGCAAGGCGTATAATGATGTAACTTGGTGGAAGAGAGCGGTTAAAGAGTTTTCGGAATCGAACCTGATTAGATGTTGGGCACATTTCGGTGCAAAATTACATATGCAAATGAGCTAATTAATATGCAAAATCAGCGTAATTGCTCCAAGTTTTGAAACGGTACATCGGATATGAGCCAAATTCCTTCACCTAACTCGACGAAAACCCATTATGGGCCCACATCTTCTTTGCCGATTTGAAAGTTCCTGATACATGCCGGCTTAGGTATAGACAAAATGAAGCTAACATAAATATGCAAATTGCTGTATCTCTAAAATGGTACATCATTATGCAAAATTCCTTTGGTACAAAAACAACGACTATACCATACATCTTGTGTGGAATCATTGGAGTGGGAAGTAGTCTATCAGATTTCATGGTTCCGCATGCACCCCCCTTAAAACTAACTCTACCATGATTTTTAGAATCTCTATGACTCTACTTAAAGAAATTTTGATGTTACCAAAATCAAATATTGTCCCACGGGTCCGTTTTGCGCCACTTGGATTAAAAGGGATTAATCGTCAAGTGGTTCAATTTAGTTGAACGTCTCAAATGATTCGTCTCACCATAAGGAATCAGAAACTATAAGTTTGGTATATCTGTGATGTTCCGTTACAGAGATATTGGTGAAATGGCATAAAGGTCATGACCTTTGACTTGGTCATTGTACCAGGGGCCAAATTTTCACAATGCATGGATCTTGACAAATTCGGGTATCAACTTGTAAGCTAATGGGCATGAGCCATCCAGAAAAGTCTAGTTGCACTATCGAGGATGTTTAGTTAGGTGGTAAAATTAGGGGTAAAGTTGCCTTTTATCAAATTTGTATTGTTTTGTATGGGAATTGGGACTAATCCTCTCTTTCCTATCCGATGAACCAAAATGGAAGCTCTGCAATCATGGAAACTTTACATTTCCAGATTGGCTCATGCTCATACCAATAATTTGACACCATTTTGTCAAGATTGAAGCATTTTGAAAATTTTGGCCCCCTGTACAATGACAATCAAAAGGTCAATGACCTTTATCACATTTTCAGCCATATCTCTGTAACTGAACATCACAGATGTCCAACTTTACATTTTTCTGATTCCTTATGATGAGACGATCATTTGAGATACTTTAACTAAATTGAACCACTTGGTAATTAATCCTCTTAATCCAAGATGGCCGCCAAACGGACCCCGTGGGACATTATATTTGATTTTGGTAACATGAAAATTTCTTTAAGTAATGTCGTATAGATTCAAAAATCATGTTAGAATTTGTTTTTTAAGGGGGTGGCATGGGAACACATACATCTCTAGACTAAAGTTTGGGTGTTGGGGAGGGGGAAGTTTTTTTTGTGGGGTGTTGTGTTGGGGAGGGGGAAGGGTGGGGTGTTGGGGAGGGGGAGGGTGGGTGTTGGGGAGGGGGGCAGTGGGGTTGGGGAGGGGGAAGGGTGGGGTGTTGGGAGAGGGCAGGTGGGTGTTGGGGAGGGGGCAGGGTGGGTGGTGGGGAGGGGGAAGGGTAGGGTGTTGGAGAGGGGAAGGGTAGGGTGTTGGGGAGGGGGGCAGGGTGGGGTGTGGGGAGGGGGGAAGGGTGGGGTGTTAGTGGTGAGGTGGGGTGCGTCAGTGGAGGTATGGGGGTTCATCGGGAGGGGTCGGGGTTAATCGGGAGGGGTCAGGTGGTGTGCATCTGGTGGGGTCGGGGTTGTGTGGGAGGGTAGGTTGCGTCGGGAAGGGTGGGGTGCGTTGGCGAGGGTCATGGTTGACCTTGGTCACTTTGTGTAACCTTGGTGACTTTGTGTACTTTGTGTGACTTATCGACCTTTGTGACCCCTGCGAACATGGGCCTCAGTGACCTTTGTGACCCCATGTGACCTTTGTGACCCGTGTGACCTCAGTGCCCCATGTGACCTCAGTGACCCCATGTGACCTTGTGACCCCATGTGACTTCATGACTCCATTGACTTCAGTGACCCCTGTGACCTCATGCCCATTTGACCTTTGTGACCCCACGTATCTTTGTGACCCCTGTGACCTTTGTGCCCCATTTGTTTTTTATAAAATGCTGTTGCTGGCTAAACACTAGCCTGATTACTTCAAACTTGGGTCATTTTGTAAACACTTCTCTCCAGAGCATTTTGGGGGGGGGGGGTTTTTTCTCTTCTAATCATCATTTTGCCAAACTTACCATCATAAACAATTGTGCGCACCCAGGCGACACTTGTGGTTCGAGAACAGCCTTGTTTTGTTTTTTTAAGAAAACATTATAAAAACAATGAACACCAATAATATGTGGTTTTTTGTTTTCTAACAATTGCATGATCATGAATTGTAATCGTCCGATATGTAAAAATCCAAACATACAGGATTTTTTTTCATATTGTTACATTTTTTGATTTTTATTTCCAAACCCTACATCCTATTTCCATTTTCTGTGCAGATTATGAGACTGGTGTACTTTTACATGATTTCCCTGCTGCGGTATTGTAAAAATTTTCATAACTCAAGATATGGGATGTTTGTTTTCCAAAAATCGTTAAAATTATTGTTTTTTGGAATATATGCCCAATCTTAAATTAGAATATTTCTATGTACCCCGCAGCAAGGAATCATGTAAAAGTACACCAGCTTTCAAAATCGGCAAAGAAAATCGAATTGAGATGTAGGGTGTCAAATTAAAAAATCAAAAATGTAGGAATATAAAAATGCTAGATTTTGTGATTTTACATCTCTGACAGCTAAAACCATCATGAATCATGTGATTGTTCAACAAATTCCCCGTATCATATTACGATTTATATTTGTTTAGCCATAAACCTCTATTGACAAAATTTAATTTTTCATTACTATTCACTCTTGAGCCAGACTATGCATGGGACCCACCTTAAGGCCAGAGGAATATGTAAGAGTTTATGTCTTATCGGCTTCGTATGTATGTAGCAACTCATAAATTGCTGTATCTTCTGCATATTAATGCTAGATCCAAAGTTTGTATTCGTGATACTTTGACCCCAAGCTTCATCATACAGAGTATACACAAATTGGAATCAAATGGTGTTTTTAAACGGCATTCTTTCAAAAATGTAAATTACTGCATCTTGTGTGTCACATTAAACATGTAATATCACCAACAGATGTTCTGATCGTACGTGGTTTACAATAGGTTTGTTGTCAAATTGATGTTACCGATTAAAGGGACATTCTTTGAAAATCAATAAAATGCTGTGTCTTCTGCAAATTAATGCTATGACCACTAGACTTGCTCTCAAGATTCTCTCACATTTGCTGATTAAAGAGACATTTTGTCTATCCCACACAAGTCTTAGTATCAGCAAATAGTGCCACTACTGCTGTGAAGGCCTTCAGCCACTAGCATGATATTTCTTCAATTCTAAAAACACCCCTCCCCATCAAAATGGGGAAATATACCATGCTTGTAAATCTTCAAAGTTTGTTCAAAATTAAAGAAAATACCCTGCTATTATGCATACCAATTAAATTAATTCAAAAGTTTTACGTAATAAGAAATCTGTCATGTCATCAAGATTCTTTCTCATTTTGTTTTGCACAGAGCATTTGCTGTGATAACCTACCAGAGCCACAATTCTGCATTGCAGAGTCTAATGGGATGCCATCTTGGATGGCAACATGACCAAGAACAATGCGGCAGAGCTGGCCCAAGAGCTTCACGAAGCCCTCGTCAATGCTCCTGTCAACTGCTACCTCTGTCAAGAAGGTGCTGAGACCATCCCCTGTCCCTGGAAAGCTCACTACATGTTTACACTCAGGGATCTGACTAAGGCTTTCCAGGTAATATAGGTTTCATTTTGGTTAAATTTATTGATGCTATATGGACGCCACTTTTACAAACACCAGGAACAAGTTGCAGTGACACACTCCCTTTTTGCAATAAGATGGATGTAAATACCAGTTAATCACATAAGAAATCAAACAGTAGGTTCAAATCCTTCAGTTGTTATGCCTTGCTATTCAGATTCACCCAACCAAAATGGGCAGACAACTGTCTACATAAAGCACTGTACTGTTAGCAATTCCAGTCTTTTTGCTACGTCAGTAAAAGCAAAGTATACTTCAAAGTTCATGTGGGAACAGCATTTTTTAGCCAGACTTAAAGTCCATCACTTGGCTTGGGTGGGATTAGTCCTAATATTCATAAATCAGCTAAAGTCAAACTTTCTGTTAAAGATGCTGACCTGGGGATTAGGATATTTCTGACTGGACTCTGATATGGAAATGAGGAATAAGTCACTGCACCTTGTTCCTGAGTTTGGTAAAAGTGGGTCACATATGTGATATAGTGCTTACATATGATGAAGTTGTGTTTTATTGGATACTTTATGGCAGTAATTTTTTCAAGGAAATATTTTCATCAATTTGCTTTAAATTGACAATCCCAACTTTCAGGATTGGTAGCTATTTATTGCCAAAGCAATGTAACAGGAAATAACAGTTGTACAGAATAACAAACTTGAGAAATAGGCAAAATAAGATGTTAAACAAATTTTAAAAGTTTTAAAGGAACTTGTAATTTGAAAAGGTCCGCCCCAAAAAATTTTATAAGAATAGCTATAAAACCATTTATAAATGTAGCAGTCATAATTTTGCAGTGAAGTACAATCAGGGATGAGACGATTTGAAACAATCGCAGCTTATCAATAGCCGGAAGCGGGCTGACGTCACATCACATGGAAAACAAAGGGAAAGCCAGGGAATCCCCGAATCGCAGGAAAACCAACTGCGCAATTGCTCTTTAAGTTCACGCACATCGTATGACACTATGCTTGCAGCGCGCATCGAATTACGCACGTTGTTTGTCATGCCGTTGCCATGCCGTTGCCATGCAGATTTTGTTGAACTCCCGTGGTCCGCCTCCCAGCTATAAAGCAGCTTTTGATTGTGTCACATGTTTTGTGTTCAATCCATCTTTAAATTTTTAGGCTGTCCCTCATTTCTTTTCTTCCTCAGTGTCTGAGAAGACTTTCTGAGGAGCTCGAGGGGAGGCCAACATGGTTGTATCGCTATGGAAACATGAAGTCACAACGCATTATGCCAGGACAGGCTTGGCCTTACAGCAGACGTCAACTGGTTCACCCAGAACTGAGTGAGATTGTTAAAGAAGTAGTTAGTGAATGCTTTATTTTAAGTTGAAAGACACTCCTTCTGTGTAGTACTGATGATACTAATGTTTTACTGATTGTACAATAACGTAAAATATGAAAAACGACATCAATTTTGGCACCTACCCATAATTAGAAATTCAGCACTGTTGATTATTCAAATGCACCACTATTGCCTTTAAAGGACCCTGAATTACTCAGAAGTCATTATCAATTTTGATATCTTATGAAAAATCATATTTTTCTCATTGTTATCCTGAACTTTCAGCCTTCAAATCCATTGTCTTGATTTTATTTCTTACACGCTTAACCTATACCTGGGAACCTGCTAAAAGTATCCGATTCCTTGAGTGGTTTATTGTTTTAGGCATGAATGCTTAATCGTTTCTATATAGTAACGAAAAGTGTTTTATTAATAAAGATTAGAAAAAGGGTGCTTTTAGAGATTATTTTAGTGAAAAACCCACAACGTAACTCTTGTAAGAGTGTAGGTGTGGTGTGTGACTTGTAAACACCTCGATCGGGAACCATTTTCTAGCCTAAAACCTCCGATCGGGGACATTTGATGACCGGGGATGGCCCCCTATTGTAGCCTATGTCTAAGAGTGCTAAAAATGGGCCTGACCCGTTTTTTGGAGTGGTGCTAGAAAAACAACAATTTGTGTGTTTTCCTGGCCCATACCCCCTGACGGGAACATAAAGTACCCAAACAATCCTGAAACCTACTGAATCGGGGACATTGTGTTCCCCCGATCACTAGGTTTCGGACTAGTGTCCCCTATTGAACACCCACCCGAGAGAGAGAGTGTGTATGTGGTGTGTGTGTGTGTGTGCGCATGTTGTGCGCGTCGCTGTGTGTGTTTTGTGTGTGAGCGGATCTGACGTCCGTGTAGGTAGTTCTTCTTTTTCATTCTACGAGGGTAACTGGCTGCCCGCCTCATCACATTTCCTTAGAAACCCGATGGGGGGTGACGATTTAGCCGCTTACAACTCGGCCTGGGACCTGTAGTACTGTTACCAGGTACCACTAGCAGGCCTCAGAAAAACCTGACCTGACAGGATTTCTAAAGGCTGGGGAATCTAAATAGGTAATGCAACACCTGCAGCTCATCATACCCACCCATATATTGAGAAGAGCACATGGGCTTCAGCGGATACGCGCATGACTGCATGATCATAAAACCATTGCAAATCGTAAGTTCGAGCCCCGCTGTAGTCAACATGTTTACATGTCCTTGGGCAAATCGGGGAGCTTACGGGGAAATATTACAGTAGATGCGGCCTAGATGAAGCAAAATGATTGTGACGATTTCCTGATTGGCAGCTTATACTAAAGGCTTGCGCTTTGCATCCTTGCAAAAAAGCGCTCATCTAACAAAGTATTATTATTAATTTTTAACAACAAAACAGATGTCAGTGATTATAGTCTTACACAACTACAGAGTTTTATGGTCAAAAGTTTTTCAATTCCTTTGAAATGGAGTTTTTTGATAGGTCATAGAACATAGAATAAAAGCTTTTGCAGTATCATTCATGGGTTTCAGAATTGTATTTTGGTGAAGGAAAGCAATCTTTAATAATAATAGGCTAACCCTGGGCCTTGAATGTTTCAAATTAACGGGGAGCAACGAGATAAATCATTACACTGAACTGATTTCCTTACACCAATGTTGACTGCTGAAATATATGCATTTCCCTTCTGAGAAGGGAATGCCCCAAAATTAACTTAAAAATAACACCCCTAAAAAAGAGAATGGTCCGACCAGTGACCCCAGGTCACACCCTGTAGACCTTAGCTCTTCCTCAATTCCGTTTTGGTGTGATTCAAAACGGGACATTGTGTTACGCAAGTCTGCCAATTATTACCCAAAATTAACTGAGATTTTGATTTACTGACTAGTTGTCGTCTTCATACGGAATACTCCTACTACTACTACCATATTATTGGAAAGATTACGGATTATATACTGGATTATAGCGCTTGTTCGGACGGACTAAACGGGACTTTTACACCGTCGGAGAGCTCTTATTTTAGTATCTTTTTGCCGCGAGTTGTGCGGTCATGGATCTGTATAGCGGGAAAACAAGCTAAACAAAGGCAGCCATTGAAGGCAAGTGTTGCTGCTTGACTGCCTTTGAATATATGGAGTTTGTTATGTCTATTTGTTAGCGGGCTTGCTTGCTAACAATTGATATGGTCTAGTGTGTGATTATTTATTAAATGCTTGTGGTATACTTATAAAATAGTGAAAAACTGTGTTTGGAAAATTTCGTTAACGTTCGTGGACTCAGTTACCGAGTTGTTTTGTTGTCTTGACGTTTGCGTACCGGCAGAGCCTTCACGGCACACTGTGTTTTTCTGTACGGTTTTGCGCACGCTTTCCATCTAGCAACTCACAGATCACCCCGTCATGGCGCATATTTGCGTTCGCTGCCCCGCTTCCAGTTTTGAATGGGATCCCCATAACCTTGGGTCATCAAGGCAATGCTCCCACACCGACCGGTGCGCCTCTTTTGCTTCTTGGACTTACGGATGTTCAGTGGGACACCATTGAACTGGGTACGCCGCTCGTATGCATAACGGGGAGGGGGGGTGGTGAGGGTGGTGTCGGGCTACGGTCCGGGGGTGCGTCCAAGGCAGCCGCGCTGCTTTGGGAGCACCAAAGGTGGGTGGTTGGAGGTAGCTTCGGCTACTTCGCGAAGCGGCTGATGGGGTGGTGCGGGCTGCCTCCTCAGCGTATCATTGGCCGCTGGCTCGCCTGGTGCAGCCTTAGGGGCTGCTCCGGTGAAGGCTGGCGCGGTCTGCGCTGCCGATTCCCCCAGGGGGATTGGCGGGCGCGGGCATTCCGTGGTTGTGGTGAGAGGTGATGGTGGTGCCCAGGTAGCCGGGCTAGCCATCGCCATTGTTGTCCACACCTAAAGGAGTTGATCGTGGCCGGGGTACCGGTGTTGTCATTCGGGCACTTTACCGGTACGGTGGCCATTACTTCGGGGTTTGTCACGGCAAACCCTGGGGTGCTGGCTTCAGTATCCCTTTGCGGGACGCCGCAAGTGTTGACTACGCTCGCTGCACCCCGCATCTCTCGCCTTGCTGTCATGCTGGCCTCCTAACAGGCGCCGCACGCCGCACCGGGCCATTCGGGGCTTGGCGTGGCGGGTGGTGATCGCCGGGCTGGCCTCCGCAGATGCGCCAAGATGACTAGGTAGGCTCAGGCCTCTCATGCGGGTATCCCTGCGGTGGTTGCTTAGTGCTGGTCCGCCGGGGCACCTGCTACGCGGCGGGTCCGCCCTTTGGTGGGGACCGGTGGGTGCCCCTGCCTCTCGCGTTCCTGCGGGCAGGGCAGACTTCATGGCCTACCCCGGCAGGGACACAGTACCCACTGCAGCCTACTTATCAGGTTACGCTGCATTCCCGTACGTGGTTACCCTCCCCAGTCGAGCTGGGACTGCGTGGGGCGCCCCTCCAGGTCTATAGTCACCCCGCGCCTAAGCCGTCGGCTGCCCAGCGCTGGCACCAGGTGCTGTCGAGGCTGCTTCTGACCCGCTTTCCAGCGGGGCAGTTGCGCCGCTTCTGCAGCGGATTGTCTCCATTCTGGGAGCCGGTCAAGCTGCGGCGGGTACAGCATGGTACCGGGCAGGGGCAGGGCGGTTTCCTGTTACCCGTCACTACCCTTAGGCGTACGTTGCCTGGGACTTGGGGTTGTCGACACAATGCCTTCTCGGCTGTACCCTCGTCAGGGTCGGGCTGGGCGCCGTCGTCGAAACTTCGTGGCTGTTGGCTCCTGCTCCCAGCCGATGCCGATGGCTTCGGTCCTGCGGGAGGCCCTGGTGGCGCTGCCAGGGTGGCGGCCCCTGGCCCTCCGCCTCTTCCACGCGTTCGTTGCCTCCGTCCTCTCGGGCTCCCCCCCACCCTACCAGCCGCAGGACTTCCGATGTTTCGGAGGAAAGCGCTGGCGGGGCGGAATCGGGATCGGAGGTGAGTAACTTAGGTGATACACCTTCGCAGCCTTCGACGTCCGCGGAAGATGCGGAACAGGAGGAGGTGGATTCTATGGCAGCATGCACACCTCATGTGCTGCGCGGGCGGCCGATATCTGGATGACTTGTGCGCTGAGGCGGCGGCGGAGGAGGGGCAGCTCAATCTGGGCTTCCACATCCTCCCTCCGGAACGCGTTCAAGGCGTTGAAGCTTCCCACAGACGTTGGTCTTCTGTGGAGGCGCTCCGGGGAGGGTCACTCAGAAGATCTCTTCGTACCCGGTGAACACTTTCGCCAAGTCGTTGAGATCTACCGAAGGGGACTACGACTCCTACCTGAGGACATTTCCTTAGAAATCTATTGGGTGACGATTTAGTTAGGCCGCTGTTTCAAACAACTCGGCCCTTGGGACAGGTAGTAATGGTTTACAAGGGTCCACTAGCAGCGCTCAAGAAAACCTGACTGACAGGAATTTCTAAAGGCTGGGGATATAAATAGGTATGAACACATAGCGCTCATCACCACCCCTAATTGAGATATCAACTGGGCGCAGCGCTAATCCATGACTCATGACCTAAAACCATTTGCAAATCCGGAAGTTCGATCGAATGCCCCCTGTAGTCAACAGTATACATGTCCGTGGGCAAATCGGGGACAGCTGTTTACGGAAATATTACAGCTGCCGGCCAGATAAGCAAAATGATTGAACTATTTTCCTGATGTCACCGTAACAATAATAAGGCTGCCGCTTTGAAATCCTTGCCAAACGCTATAACAAATTATTATTATTAGATTTACACACAAAACAGTATGTCTTAGTGATTATAATAGTCTTAACACTACAGATTTCTGGTCAAAAGTTTTCACTTTTGCTCTTTGAATTGAGTTTTTTTAAGGTACGAGAATGAAATAAAGTTTTGCAGTATCATTCATTGGTTCAAATTGTAATTCTTGGGTGAAGAAACAATCTTGTAATAATAAATGGCTCACCTGTGCCTTGAATGTTTTCATTTAAGGAGCAACGATATAAATCATTAACCTGAACTGATTTCCTTTTACACATGTTGACTACATATCTTGCATTGTCCCTTTCTGTAGAAGTTGATGCCCCAAATTACCATAATAACACCTCTAAAAAAGAGAATGGTCCCGACCAGTGACCCAGGTCACACCCTGTCGACCTTAGCGTCTTCCGCCATATCCGTTTTGGGGCTTTTATTCAAACGGACTGTGTTACCCCACCGCAGCTCTGCCAATATTACATCCAAAATTAACTGATATTTTGAATACTGGACGAGTTGTCGTCTCATACTTAATACGTCCTACTACTACACCATATCTATCTGGATCTAATACTGGATTATATACTGGATTTATAGCGCTTGTTCTGACGGAATAAACGGCGACTTTTACAAAAAAACCGTCGAGAGCTTCGTATTTTAGTATCCTTTTTTGCCGCCGTTGCGGTCATGTGATCTTCTAGCTGGAAAACAAGGTAACAAAGGCATCCATTGACGCAAACTGTTGCTTCTTTGACTCCCTTTGACTATAGGTGAGTTTGTTCTGTTTACTTGTTAGCCGGGCTTGCTTGCTAACAATTGATTTGGTCCTATTGTGTATTATTTTAAATTAAATGCTGTGGTATACTTAATAAAATAATGTGAAAACTGTGTTTTGGAAAATTTCTTTAACCTTCGTGGACTCAGTTACCGAGTTTGGTTTTTGTGGTCTTGACGTTTGGCGTACCGGTAGGACCTCCACGGCCACTTGATTTTTTTCTGTAACGGTTTTTTGCGCACGCTATTCAATCTACTAGCAACTCCGCTCACCTCGTCATGGCGCATAATTGCTTTCGCTGCTCCGCTTCCATTTTTGAATGGATCCCATCCCCTTTGGGTCGAATCACCATGCCAGTGTTCCCCCCCCGCACCGACCGGTGCGCCTCTTTTGCATTGGACTGTCCGACGTTCAGTGGGCCACCATTGACATGGTACGCCGCTCGTACGCGTACCACGGGATGGGGGGTGGTGGATCGGGCTCCGGTCCGGCGTGCGTCCAGGCAGCCGCTGCTGCTTGGGGTGCTCCCAAAGGTGGGTTAGCTTCGGCTACTTCTTCGCTAAGCCGCTGAATGGGGTGGCTTCGCGTCGGGCCGCCTCCTCAGCGTATCATTGGCCGCTGGCTCGCGCTGGTTCAGCCTTAGGGGCTGCCCCGGTGCCGGCTGGCGCGGTCTGCGCCGCCGATCCCCCAGGGGGATTGGCGGCTGCAGGCATTCCGGTGGTGGTGTGAGGTGATGGTGGTGCCCAGGTGGCCCGGGCTGATCCCTCGCCATTGTTGTCCCCACACATAACTAGTTCGGTACCGTTGTCTGTTCGGGCACTTCTACCGCGACTACGGTGCCATTACTTACTTTGTTACTCTTCGGGGTTTGTCACGACAAACCCTGGGGCGCTGGATTCGGTATCCCTTTGCGGGACTCCGCAGGTGTTGACTACGCTCGTTACACCCCGCATCTCTAGCCTGCTAGTCTGCTGGTGCCTCCTCAACAGCCCGCACGCCCGCACCGGCCCTTCGGGGCTTGGGTAGCGAGTGGTGCTCCGCTGGGTCGGCCTCCGCAGATGCCCAGCTGACTAGGAGGTCGCTCAGGCCCTCTCATGCGGGTACGCCTGCTGTTGTTGCTAGTGCTGGTCCGCCGCACCCCTGCTTCCGCGCGGGTCCTCCTTTGGTTGGGTACCCGGTGGGTGCCCCTGCCTCTCTGGCGTCCCGGCAGGGCAGCCTTCTTGGCCTACCCCGCAGGGAAACACATACCCACTGCAGCCTACCTGCTCAGGTTACGCTGCATTCCCGTACGTGGCTTTACCCTCCCCAGCGAGCCTGGACGCTGGGCGCCCCTCCATGCTATAGTCACTCCGCGCCTCCTCCGCCGTCGGCTGCCTATCCGTGGCACCAGGTGCTGTCGAGGCTGCTTCCGACCCGCTTTCGAACGGGGCAGTTGCGCCGCTTCTGCAGCGGATTGTCTCCCCTCTGGGAGCCGGTCAAGCGGCGGCGTTACAAGCCTTGTACCGGGGCCGGGGCAGGGCGGTATACCCATCCACTACCCTTCGGCTTATGTGCCTGGGACTTGTGGTGTCGACCCCATGCCTTCGCGGCCTGTACCCTCGTCAGGATCTGGCTGGGTGCAGTCGAACTTCATGGCTCCTGCGGCCCTGCCTATGCCAGTTGGTTTAGTCCCTGCGGGAGGCCCTGGTGTCCCCGCCCAGGTGGCGTCGCGTGGCCTTCCGCCTCCATCCACTCGTTCCGTTTGCTTCCGTCCTCTCATGGCTCCTACCGCCGCGAGTTCCGACGTTTCGGAGGACAGCTCTGGCGGGGCGGACTCGGGCTCGGGGGTGAGTCACTTAGGTGATACACCTTCGCAGCCTTCAACGTCCGCGGCAGCTGCGGACGGATGTAGGTGGATTCTCTGCCCGCATGCACCCCTCATGTGCTGCCGCAGGCGGCCTGAGTCTCTTTGGCCTGCCTTGGTGGCTCCTTAGCGGCGCGCGGAGGAGGGACAGCTCAATCTGGGCTTCCCCAGTCTCCCTCCGGAACGCGTCCAGGGGTTGACGCTTCCCCACATACGTTGGTCTTCTGTGGAAGCGCTCCTGGAGGTCCCTCAGAGCTCTCCTCGTACCCGGTGAAATCTTTCGCCAGGTCGTTGAGACCTGTTGAAGGGGACTAACGACTCCTACCTGATGACCCGACTAGGGAATTGACCTAGCAGCCAGTTGCCAACAGGCAAGGGTGCCCCGGCTGCTTCTCCCCTTCTGGAGTACCAGTTTGAGGCACCTATACCTGCGGTGACCCTGTGTCAGACTACTAGCGCTTTGCTCCTCCATGTCCGTGCCCACGTCATCAGATCCTCGTTGGGCGAGGGTGGAGTTTTTTTTTTTTTTTTCCCCCCCTTTTTTTTTTTTGTTTTTTTTCTTGTTTTTTGTTTCCCCCCCTGGTTCTCCCCCCCCCCTTTCTCTCCTCGGAAGCCTCCGATGCCTTGACCGATCTGCCTCGCTAGTGACTCATAAAAACGAGGCTTCAATTGTCTTTGGTTGGCGCGTCGCCTGATCTTCTTGCGAAACGTGAGAACGCCTGCTTCACACCCCGCACCATTGAGCCCCGATCTTTCATCGAGCTCTCTCCAAGACCAATCCCTAGTCGGCGGGACGTCCCTCTTCGGAGGTTCGTTCGGTAACTCCTGCTTGCGTCTGCGGAGCGTGTGGAGTCGTAGCAGGCACAGGCTCTCAAGGATTCCCCTTCGACCAAATGATCTCCTCTCTGGGACTCTTCACTAGGAAAAAGAGAACGTCCCCGCTCTTCTTCTCCAGCGTTCCGCCAAGCAGCGAAGCGCACCACCTAAGCAGACCCCAAGAACCCGCAGCTCCGGCCATTTCTACCCAGAAGCCCGGGGCCAGGCCAAGACTCACCCCCTCCCAAAAGCAAGCCGCCTGGGAAGGGGAATAAAATTCTCGTCCTTAGGGCACGGCGCCGCGGGTGGTCCCTCTTCTGGAGGAGCCTTTAACCACCGGTGGGCGTCCGCGTTCGATTTCTTACGCCGGGAATGGCCAGCCATTTCCCCGCTCTTGGGTGCTGAGCGTGTTGGAACGGGGGTAACCGCTTGGAATTCCCACCGCGGATCCCCCGGCGACTTCCCACCCCGAGACCTACCCCCCCCACCCCCCTTCCCGGGGAACGAAGACTCAACTTCTTCTGGACGAGGTCTCGGCGCTCTTGGCAAAGGGTGCCATTTCCCCGTTCGACCCCCCCTTCACCGGGGTTTCTGGTCGCTTTCTTCTTGGCCCCCCAAGAAGACGGGATTGGCGTCCCATCCTGAACCTGAAGCCTCGGAATCAGTATCAAGCCGAAGAAGTTCCGGATGGAAACCCTCGTCGTCCACCCTGCGCTGTCCTCTGAAAGGGGAGCTTGGCTCCTTCTCTGGATCTGAAGGACGCCTACCTCCACGTCCCAGTCGCAAATTCTAACCAGTCGCGGGCTCAGATTCCACAATCCGGGCCAGTCGTGAACGAGTGGACGTTTCTCCCCTTCGGACTTTCCCACTATCCCCCAGGGTCTTCACGATGGGACCCGGGAAGTGGGCGCCTTCCTCAGGCTTCCCTGGGTCAACTCTGCAGGTACCTGGACGACTGGCTGATCTACGGTCCGTCGCCCCCGGCGAGGCCGACATTGTCAGCCGTACCGTTCAGTTCGTGCAGAGGGTGGCTTCATGTCAACTGGCGACAAATCGAGCCTTACCCCTCTCGGACCTGAGGTTCTGGGTGCTGCTGCAAAAACTGCGTCCGGGCATTGCAGAACCGACGTCCGAGCGGGTTGGATGTCGTGGTTCAAACTGCGCTGCGCGGGGGCCTGCTTACGCAGGCCCCGCTCCGATACTGGCTTCGCCTTCTGGGCTTGCTGGCCAGTCTCGTCGACCTGGTCCCCGGTACTGGTCGTGTCCAGATGAATGTTGCTTCAAATGCACCTCGGGCGGCGCTACAGGCCGATCAAGCACGCAGATTCCCGTCTGATCCCTCTCAATGCAGGGATCCGGGAACAACTGGCATGGTGGTCTCACCGCCCAAACCTGACTCCAGGGAATCTCTTTCCCTGCGCCTCCCGTCGATGTTGTCATCACGACGGACGCTCGACGTCGGGTTGGGGGGGGTTTCACCCTACTCCGCGCCCGTCGGGACGTGGGTCCCAGACCGAGCCCAGGCCCATGTCATCCCGCCTCTATTGTGGCAGTGTGAACGATCGCTTGCTCACTATCGAGCGATGGTGACCAAACTCCAGTGTCCTAGTACAGTCGGACAGCTCCACCGGGGTGGCCTACATCAACAATCAGGGCGGGACTCGGTCCCGGCCCGCTGGGTCCTCGACGCCATGCGTATCATAGCGTGGTATCGGATCGGGCCATCACTATGTCCGCAGTACACTTCCGGGGTCCGGGGGCCGTCAACTTCCTTCCCGACGATCTTTCCACGCGGCAGGACGACGGCCTCGAAATGGAGACGAACCGAGATGTCGTGCGGGAGATCGTCGAGAGACTTTATGGGTTCCTCAGATCGACCGTTCGCCTCGAACCTGGGTCACCAGCTCCCTCTGTACTGCACCCGAACTCACGACCCGGGTGCGTACGGCAGTCAAACGCTCTGGCGATGGACTGGTCGGGGATCACGCCTACACCTTCCCACCAATTCCGAGTCTACACCATGTAGTGGTCAAAATTGGCGGGAGCATGCCGTGTCATCCGCATCGCTCCCTTTTGGCCGAAACACCTTGGTTTCGTCCAATGATGAGATCGCCTGGCCTTCCGCCGCTGCGTCTACCGATGCGTCCGACCTAGTGTCCCTTCCCGGAAGAGGGAGCCCAGTCTGTCGCTGGAGCATCTGGCGTTGACTGTGTGGCCATTATCCGGCACCGATGCCCCCCGAGATTCTGGCTTTTTCGCAGAGGGCTGCCTCGCTCATATCAGCGGAAAAGGAAATCCACCATGGAACGCTACTCGAAGCTTCTACTGACCCTACTTCCGCTGTTTTATCGACGAGAGGTGTCCGCGACTCGGGCGTCGGTATCCGAGATCGCTGGACTTCTTTTCCCCTTTCCTCACTGATCGATTCGATAGCGGACTTGAAACTTCCACTGTCAGAAACTACAAGCCGCTATCTTAGCGATCCTTAGAGGTTTTCGATGATGGATCGACTATCAACGACGATGGTTCGATCCGTCTCCTTCTAGAGGTGATGTTTAATACTAGACCTCCGGCCAGGAAGATGGTCCCACCCTTGGGACCTCAATTACAGTCTTGACTACTTGGTGAAGCCCCATTTGAACCGATGGCGAGGCGGCACTAAAGCAGTCACCATCAAGGCTGTCTTCCTGGTCGCCTCTCGCCTTTGGGAGACGATGCTCGGAGAGATCAAGAATATCTTGATGTCAGCGTCTGAATTCTCTTGGGGGACAGGTCAAAAATTGTTCTTTATTTTGGCTCGGACGTTCTGGCCAGAACGAGTCATCCTCCTTCCGACACTCTACAATTATCTCACCCCGAATTGCATGTCGGTGCGGGAAGATCGCCTGTGGTGGCCCGTTCGGGCCCTGCGTTACTATAACTGTAAGGCTAGTTTCGCTCAGGCACCCATATTTTGATGGCACCAACTTGGGGAATAAAGTAATGTCAATAGATTAGACCACCTCACTAGATTTCTTACTTAATATTTGGCTACAGAAATGTCTTCTTAAAAGAGGAGAAACAAGGCGATTTTTTTTTTTGGGATTGCTTGTATTTACAATATAAAACAAAGGCTGAATTTGTATTGCTCCTATACAAAATTAGAATTTCACAATTTTTGTTACCACTAGAAACATTTCTCAGCCTTAATCCTTTCAATGATGGGATATTTTGATGGAAAGCTTTACAATAGTGCAAAAATCAGAATTTTACATTTTTTGGGGACACCTGTTATTGTGAAATCTCTCGTTGACCTTTAACTTGTGGACAATTAGTTGCCAATAGATTATACCTGCACCCTTCTAAATAATTGTACCTGGTACATATTCTATTACATGATTTCTTTAATATTTAACAAATAAAGACAAAATCTTCTATTATGACTGAAAATGAAGTTGTCTACTTTCAATTCTAAATTTATTGTTTGTCTTATAAAATTGAAATGTGTGTAAGGCCAATAAAAATTGTTTGTTGGTTAACCCCAAACCCCCAACACGAGAAAACCTGATATCTCAAAAAGTTTGTGCAAATTAGCAGGAAATAACAAAAAAAATTCTGCAGGACTGACCCATGGTTTACAATTTAAAAAGAAAAACACAAAGATGAAAACATAAAACCAAGACAACAAAAAACAATTACAACAAGTAAAATATTTTTTTTTTGTGCTTTGGCTATGTCATTGAAAATGCTTTAAACAGTGTAGAGTGGGTGTAGTTCAACGTGGTGAAGTATTCTTTTAAAAAAATCTGACCGGACCCAAACCTCCCTAATTTTTCCTCTGTATGGCAAACAAAACATTTTAGGACCTAAGTGCTTGATTATAAACATGGTATTGCTGTTGTTTTTCTGGAATGGCTCATATGCTCGTAAAGCGGGTCTGAAATCTAATATGAAGATCCATAATTTGCTGTGACATAGCTGAACCCAGTGTTATTTTGAATTAATTTGTTTTCAAGGCTTTACCTTGAATTGTGGCATTTTATTTTAGCATTTAATGTTATTAAAAACACACACTATCATTCTTTCTTTGCATTTCCCCACAATGTAGAGGGAGAAGGATGCCTAGATCACTTTGTAACCTTCCCAATAGAAGCCAGGAGTTACAGAGACCTTCACCTCCATCTTGTCTCAGAAAAATATCAGGGTTAATGAAAAATATTACAATCAACGGTTTACTGGAGAAGGCCGCATTTGCAATAGCTGCCCAATTGTAATTGTGGTGTTCTTATTAAGTTATACCTGTCAAATCAAACACCTGGCAGCTATTTGCATATGGGCCTTTTGCCCTAAACCCTCGATATACTTGAGTTTAGTAATAGTTCATGTTAGTCTTCGTCAGAAGTGTAAAGACAAAGAGTAACTAGTTCATGGTGTTCTCAATGAAGCCAGGAATTACCCGAAACACGTCGATGTCATTGTCTGAGAAATCCTTTAAGATCAGTCCAAATGTACACATTGCCAGAGTTTTGTGACTTGCAAGTTAGTTTTTATGATATTAATTCACTTGAAGAGAGAGCAATACTGTTATGATCACTCTGTGGTCTCACAATTATTTTTACAGGGTGTAACACACAAGAAAGTGCAGCTTTTTTCCTTTGCCACTGTGTAGTAATCCTCAAAATTTTGAAAATTGTTACTTTACTTATGTCATTATCAAGTTAATTTGTTTATTGTTAGATTTAGAAAAAAATAGACTAAATGTAATATATGGGGGTACCATGGAAGGTTAATTAAACCATGATTCAGCGCAACAATTAAGGGTAACAGCGATATGCAAGAGAATAAAAAATGTGAATGCATTTGTAATTAATAAATCAAAGATAAGTATGTACAATTCTCTATAACTACCTTCCATGTAGGACCAATAGTGAAAAAATGAAGTATTTGGGGGAAACTTGTCATACCATCTCCCATAAATAGCCATACAGCGATGGCATCCTCTAAAATCATCTACACTAAACGCTGCTGTGGTTTTCACACCATTACATAATAAACAAAGATCATAATATTTGTGTTTGAGGTCAAACTGTACAGGTCCATGGGGCACATATTACAACCATAATCTGGGATATTTACAAGGAAAGTCTTTTTGATCTCAGTCGTAATTTTGATACACTCATATAGAAATTGTTTCATGTATGCATGACAAATATTGTTATAAGGTTGCTTTTAAACCAGTGGAGATCTAGAGCAAGTTCCACAAGTGGCGTTCACTCTCACCTGACCCGCTACAATGAAGAGGTTTGGGTATGTGACTATCAACATCATGTTGTCATATGATGTCATCATCATGTCATAAGATTACACACAGGGTGCTACACATGGTGCTTAGCTTCCACAGCAGGTAAGATGATGTTCCAACTTTCACTTGAATGATTTTATCATGAGTATCATAAAAATAAGCATACATGAATGTAAGTAACTGTTCACAATTGTAGAAACTTTCACTTCGGTATCAAGCATACATAACTTTTAGTGAAACTCTCTTATTTTCTGTCTCCATTGTAGTGGCAACATGCTGATGGTGGGAGCCATCGGTAGTCACCTCACCACTCTTGTCAATCTAGCTCTGCATGTGGCTGACATGCCTATCCACCCCATGGACACATCCAGACCCAATAACTTCTTTGATGGCCTGCGTTCAGCTGTCAGGCTGGCCGGAACAGAGGGCAAAATGCTCACACTGGTTTTTACTGTAAGTGTTGATTATCACAAAAAACTGTTTCGTCACAGAGATCTTTTCTCTTGCCTTTTGATACATGCTTTTATTTTTTGGTAGCTCTATTGTAGATCTTTTGTTGTCACAAATGTTCTCTCATCAGCTAGCAACCCTCTAGATAACACTTTCAATGATACTAGACTATCTCAGCGAGTGAACCATGTAGTAGTAGTAGTAAAACCAAAGTTTTAAATCCAGTTTTGTCCCCACTAATGAGGGTGGCCGGATACACTTCACATTTTCAGCAATACTGCTGTGTGAGGATTTATTGGAAGCAAAAGATAATTGACCGGATGCCCTTCCTGGATGCCCTTCAGGGGAGTTGCCATTAGCTCTCCAGAGGCAAATCACAGTTATATAGTTAAAGGGCTACATAATGCAGTGACCTCATCAGATTTTGTTTGAAACCTGATGGGAGTGACGGTTTAGCCGCCGACAACCCAACCCTGGGACAGGTAGTACTGGTTACCAGGATACCAGTAGCAGGCCTGGAAAACCTGACCTGACTACTCTATAGACTCTATATTTCATCTGGCCTGAAGTATGAAGTGATGTCATAGACTACTCAGTTTTAAAACCTTTGGCACCACCAGCCAATTTGATTGGTTATTCATAGAGCTAAATGATGTAATTATCCAATCAGAGGCATGCTAAGAAAGCTTAAACGTGTATACAGATTTATTGGAGGTCTATTTTGATTTCTTACCCACAGGTTATATCATGCTATATCATGTAATGAGCTAATCATAGATACTGTAAGAAAGGTGATAGACTTCAGGGGAGTTAAACATATGGATAGTGGCAAGTCACAGTTATATAGTTAAAGGGCTACATAATGCAGTGACATCACTTCCAAGTTTTTGTGGCCTGACTGAATACATGATTACATCTTTTGTAAGACATCTTGGCATGTTCACTTTTCACTCATCGAAAGATTCTT
>JAMKCH010012648.1:0-26409 GCA_023653785.1 Ophioderma brevispina
CTCTTAAAACTATGTCTAGATGATCTACTACCAATTTCCTTGTCTTCGGGTGTATGTCCTCACGTTCTCCAAATCCCGCTTGGCGAAATCCATCTTGAACACCATGTCAAAAATTGCCCTATAATACCCACCCGAGAAGTGGTTAAAAAGTAGCCGTTAATCATTGCAGACATCTCTCATCGAATTTTCCGTCCCATGCAGTTAGTATACTGCCATTTATGGTACAGAGACTGCTGTTTCGTGTGCAGAATGACAAACTGACGTTTCTTGACAAACATGTGATACTGTGTTTGTTTACTGGACTTCAGGGTAGCTTTCGAACCATAGGAAACAGACAGCTCTTATCTATCCATCTAACTGAACGGTATGGATTTACTGGAAAACATTTTTGTTGTTCTCTTCTACCTAGATGTCCCGACTCTTGGTTTCCTGTAATACATACTACCGACTACCCTCTCCACTCCTTTCCCAAGACCAAAGACCCGAAACATAAGATAAAAAATACGTAGTCGTAGAATGAATTCGATGTCTTATCTCTTCGGTCTTATGTTTCCAGACACCCTATAGTGTGTCTGGAAAGCTAGACATAAGACTCAAAAAATACTTAGTCGAGAACCAAATCGATGTCTTATGTCAGTCTTCGGTCTTTGTTTTCCAGATCCGTATGGGTGTCTGGAAAACAAGACCTAAGACTCAAATATGATAGATATAAATGAAATCAATGTCAATCACTCAACCAATTAATCATTCATTCCATCTATCAATCTTCAACTATTTCATTACTTCAGACTAAAAAATACTTAGTCGTAGAATTAAATTGATGTCTTATGTCTTCGGTCCTTTTTTTCCAGATCCGTGTAATGGGTGGTCTGGAACAAAGACCTAAGACTCAAATATGAACAGATATAAAATAAATCATGTCATCACTCAACCAATTAATCATTCATTCCATCTATCAATCTTCCACTATTTCATTACTTCAAGACTAAAACTAGAATTCGCGGTTCTCGGCTTTCGCGCTCGCTATATTCAAAGAATATACGCTGTGGGCCGCCCATGACCTCTGACCCTGGCACGTGCCTTTGATCTCATCAACATATGAGATCGCTGATGCACCTATGACAAAAGTTGGTTACAATTGAACTTCAAGTTTTTCAATTTAGATCAATTTTACATTTTTACCCATTTTCAACATTTTTTTTTTTTTTTTTGTTTTTGTGTTTTTATTTCTAAAAAATTATATATTTTTTGTTTTTGATTTTTTTTTTTTTTTTTTTTTTTTTGTTTTGGTTTTTTTTTTGGTTTTTTTTTTTTTTTTTTTTTTGACCTCACATTACCTTTGACCTTTCACCATGACCTTGACCTCGTCACATATGAGGGATCCCATTTGGCACCTATGCCAGAAGTTTGGTTCCAATAATTAAACGTTTCAATGAGTCAATTAAAAAAAAAAAAAAAAAAAAATTTTTGCACACAGACACATCCACACACACATCATACACCGCACAACCCCGGATTGCTAAGCAGCTAAGGTCCTGCCAGCTATAGCTGGCGGCCACAAAAAATCTTAGTCGTAAGAAATAAATTAATGTCGTTATGTCTTGGTCTATATGTTTCCAGATCCGTGTGTGGGTGTCTGGATAACAAAGACCATAGACATAAGACCGCACAAATACTTATCGTATAACAAAATCGATTGTCTTATGTCTTCGGCGTCTTTGTTTTTCAGAATCCGTGTGTGGGTGTCTGGAAACAAAGACCTACTATGTCTGGAATCAAATCTGAGACGCGTCGCCATGCGCCGATCCGCAGTGAGTATTTGCGCCGAGCGATGCGCAGCAAAGTGCAACTGACCTTGCTGAATTGAACCAATCGCGCTACGTATTTACGTTACTACTACTAGGAGCCTTTTACTAGGTCGGGTGCAGCTGTGCATACGCTGTCAACGCACATCATTTTAGCGCCGCGTCTCAGATTTGATTCCAGACATGATAAGACATAAGACTAAAAAAATACTTAGTCGTAGATCAAAATCGATGTCTTATGGCTTCGGTCCCTTTGTTTCCAGATCCGTGTGTGGTGGTCTGAAAACAAAGCCCTAAGACATAATACTCACAAAATACTTAGTCTAGTAGAACAAAATCCGATGTTTTTGTCGTCCGGTCTTTTTTCCAGACCCCACACACGGATCTAAAAACAAGACCGAAGACATAAGCTCAAAAATACTTAGTTCGTAGAAAAACGATGTCTTATGTCTTCGGGTCTTATTTTCCAGATCCGTGTGTAGGTGTCTGGAAAAAAAAGACCAAGACCATAAGACTAAAAAAGACTTGTCCGTAGAACAAATCGGATGTCTATATCTTCGTCTTTGTTTTCCAGATCCTGTGTGGGTGTCTGGAAAACTAAGACCAAAGACATCAGACTAAAAATAACATAGATGGGCCTATAAAATGAGATCAATATCAATCACTCAACCACATTATCAATCGATCATTTGATCTAGCAATCTTCCTCTATTTCATCCCCCAGTCAATCAATCAATCTCAAAGTCAATCAATCAGGTCAATCAGCCTGCAGTGGGTGCGCAAATTGTTGCCACCCCTTCCCAAAATAAATCATATAGCGTGCATCATCGATATGCATTATTCAGGCGTTATCCGTCTGTCATGAGTGTTATATCAGTAGGTTTTTTATAATCTTTATTTATTACAGAATACGCTACATGTCTCCTTATTACCAAAATGAAATCACTACGAGGCTCTGGACTAGGCTGCGCTCACGAGGGAACATGGTTTGTGAATCACTGCCCCTTCCCTTTATTGTAATGTCCGTTTCGTAGGTCTTCAGTCTTATGTTCCAGACACCATATATAGCATCTGGAACACGTAAGACCGAAGACGTAATATCACTGACCTCTAGCAGTAATAAAGAAAAGGTCATTCTCTTGAGGGCGCTTATTTAAACGCGCCCATGTCAGACGATGGTGGCCAAGCCTCATTTAATATAGCAACTCCATAATGTATCGAAAGATTACAGTATTAGAAACTGCAACCACAAACCGAATGGGCGTTCTTTCCCCTCCACAATGGGTTCCGACGGATCTGTAGTCGACTGCTCTGGTTGCGCGGCGGTTCAAAGTAAATGTCAAGAAAATCGTCCATGTTTTTTTAAGTTGTATGTCGTGATGTTCAGTTTTATATTTATTATCTTAGATATCTCTGCACGAAAAGAGCTTATTCACAAAATGTGAGGGTAAATCCCGATCTTGCGTTTTTTGCGTTATGAGCAAATGTGCTTGTTTCCCAGTCCCATAGGTCACTGTGCTCAAATTTCTGTCCGATTTTCCGGACAGTAATACAAAATGCAATTCTTACAGATACGACGAATTTTGCACGTGAGATTAGGTCACGTGAATTACAAACTAAGCTAAAGATCAGATGATATTTTAAATCTCCAACTTTTTTAGTAAGTCGGGGGGGGGACAAGGTTGTGGATCACGAAAAAGCCCCTTTAACACAATCCGTAACATTACCTGATGCATAAGAGCCTGCATGATACCGTGCCATGATGTACAAATGTTTTTTTATACAGTTGATTTCTTCAATAATTGCCTTTTAGACTACGGGCTACCATGACCCCCCCCCCCCCCTGCACCCCCCGGGGATTTTTGGAGACAACCATTATTGTGAAGCTTATACCATTAGCAATTGAATTCAGGTTGGCTGCAAAAAATCCCCACCCTGGGTTAAACGGTGATGGCGCTTTTTTCACAAATGGCTGCCAAATTCAACCACCCCCCTTCGGGAGAGCAGTACCAACATGCGCTAACACAACACAGAACATCACAGGCACTTGATTTTGGTACCAATGGATAGCTTGGTCCTCCTCTTTCATGATCCCAAAAATGAGTACCCCCATGCCCTAGCATTAACGTCACATGACGTCATAATTTCGCATTTATCAAAATTTTCATTTCCTAGACCACCATAGGGGGAAATTTCAAATTTTCGCCAACATGTTAGGAAATACCAATTTCATGCAGTTTTTTGGCTCTACTTTTATGGAAACCGACTAGTTTATAAAATGAAAGCATTTTTAGTGCTAATAATAATGTTTTTGAGTCCTAAATTGCGAAATACATCAATTTCCACCCTATATTCCGTACATGTATCTTTCATACTTTCCTCACATATGACGCCATAGTGACGTCATTTGTGGGCTGTTGAGACTTATTTTTATACCATGGAAAAAAAAATTTCAGCTACCCTGTGGTACCAAATTTTAAAGAATCCGATGTTCAGAACGAAAATCCACGGGGGGGGGGTCCGGGAGTTTGTTACAAAAATGACTCGGTAACGAGGGTTAAGTCAAAACGTGCAATATATCGATGACTCCTAAGGCCTTGGAAGATCGACTGATGTACCAGAGCACTCTTATGAGAATTGTTGAGGATGCACATCCAGAGAGGCTAATTATCAAACCCTGATTTGGTACCAGTCCGATATGGCAGGGCCAGAAATTCCTCCCCCAGATGATCGTGGTTGGAAGTTTAAATGATGGTGCACTAGATTCAAGTGGCCATCGAAGAGTTGATGCCAAAATAGTTGTCTGACATAATAGTAAGAAAGCATAATCCGGATAGAGAAGAAGACAATTAAGACATGACTCAAGAAGAGGAGAGGAAAGAGAAGATCTAATTTTCTGAATAAAGGATCGCATGTTTTAAGCTCGTATACCAAGGGAATAGCATTGCTTAAAAATCCGCCAATTGAACATACCAATGATTATTAAAATTGGAAATTCTTCTTATGTAGTCCCAACACGGTGGTTCTCAAATGTTATCTAGCCAGAGGCGGGTACAACGTGTCTGGCTGGGCTTCACTGAATTCTGCAAGTCCTTGTCTGTGCATTGTTGCATGCCCCAACATTGGGCAGACCAAGAGATGCTCCCGTGTCTTGATCTGGCTTCCCAGGTAGACTCACTTCTGCCAGGAAACTTTGATCTGCCGATTCCTGGATCTCAATCCAGCTGAGACCCCTGCCACTCAGCCCAATGAGAAGCGCAGCAATACCAATATATGCACTTGTTGACAGCAAGTTCCTTTCTTTCCACGAGCCAACTCCCCCACACTCCTTAGAGACTATTCAAAGGACCGACTTGCCTAAGAACTACCCGGACCTAAGCGGTCAGCGCCGGCCTCCGTCCAAACACAGAATGCGCCAACCAGATATTTGGCAGCTATGCTCAATGCATGCTACGCTCTCATGGGTGTGTCCGCTGGAGCTGCCGAAGATCCCCCCGCTACAAGCCGCCATGGAGGCATCCAACACGTCAACTTCTGGATTGACCCCTCCATACAGGGCACGCATACTCCACACATGAGCAGCACAGGCAATCGCCGCGTCTCAGGCATGTGAGCATACAGGGTCAGGGGAAAGCCCCTTGTTGGGGTTCAATGGCAGAGACTCGCGGAAGCTCGTGAGTTAACAGTGTTTTTAGTGCTCGAGAGCTCTCTCCGTAATCTCATTATCTTGAGCAGATCAACTATCTTTTACTGGCAGGGGTCGCAGGGGCGGAGCACCCAGGATCTCTTTGGTTTAGGCGGCATGTTTCAGCGCATCTGGAGAGACTCAGTTTTATCTCATTATCTTGATCAGATGACTATACTGACCCTGGCGGGTGGTCAAGATGACGGAGCCCAAGAACCTCTCAGTTTTAGTAATGTTTGAGTGCTTGCGGAGAGAGATCTCATTATCTCACTATCTTGAAGCAGAAGAACTCTACTGCCTGTGACAATAACATAAATCACAACACGTATTTTTTTAATTTTTATTTTTCCGAAACCTCATGTCAGCGCCCCTGAAGTGGTGTCCGGGTCACCGCATGTGCTCCCTCCCTTTGCCCCCTTACTACGCCACTGCTTTCCGTGTGGGTCTTTATATAAGAGGTGCGGTCCAAAGTTGACTCCTAAGTATACATGACTATCACATGCTCCATGAGCGCTCAGACCAGGTCACTCAAAGGCGACGCTTGGCACGGCCGCGCAGACGGAAAGCATAACCTGTGCCCCGGATGGACTTGCGCGCTGAGGGTTCTCCTCACAATAAGGGGCCAGCTCATCTAAAGGCCCTTTTTGAGTCTCCCTTTGACATCGCAGCCTCGTGTGTGGGGGCGCCAATTCCAGGATTGTCTTTCCAGACAAACGACAGGCTCCCGCATTCTCAGGCTGGTTGCCGCCACAGATGCCGACAGAGAGTCCATGAGCACGCTCCCCCGGGGCATTCCATCCCTGAGCCCACATAGACCACAACCAATCACCTGTGTGTTGGAAGTATGTTTAGCATTTCTTAACAACAACAACTTATGTGGACACGTTTTGGTTGCGTCCCTACGCGTACACTCCTTGCATGAAGTTCTCGCAAGCAGGCGTAGTAAGAAGCTTGTTGCTCACTTAGTACCCATCCGTCAACCACATCGAGACTCAAGAAACCATGGTTATGCGGTTTCAATGTCTCAGTGATTAATGAGGCGTGGTTGTGGTCTAGTGATAGTAAAATATTACCATTTTTAAACAGAAGCGCCTCTATATAATCACTTGGAAAGGCTAACTACTTAATTTTTAAGTGTTTACTTTACCTCAAACTAATCCACAGGTGGCATGACAAGTATATAATTAGGTGATACCTAATTATATTCTGCCTTTAAAGAGGCATTAAGTGTGTAAATACACGGTGTTTTATTGTTTTGGTGGCCATTTTGAAATATTACTCCTCTAGAGGCAGGTTAGCATGCCAAACGTGTTCAACTTTCTTTGGTGTGTTTTTGGTGTGACTAGTACACATATTGCAATGAATTTAGATCAAATATTAAGATAGATGTCAAAAACTGGCATTAGTGAATATTGGCCGCATTTTGAAAAAAACGCGCCCTCACTCTTTAACCGAGGATGGGGATTTTTGCAGACAATGGTCCTCATGTTTGATAGCTATTGTATAAGGTTTCCAAAAATAGTGGTTTCAAAAATCCCCGGGGGGTGCAGGTGTCGGTTATGCTCATGACCTATTACTTGTGGGCTGGCTGGGAATTGAATTAACACATATACTATACATAAAACTCATTGATCTCCTTCTACATCTTTTTTTTACCGACTAACCAAAGGTTGGTGATTTGATTGATTCTTTGAATTGATTTATATTGTTTGTTTTAATAGTGATTGATTCATTTGATGGAATGATTATTGAGTGATTGGTTGAGTGATTGACATTTTTTCCGGCCCTTTCAGAGCCTAATGTATTACATAATATAAAATTGGCAAAAACATTGACAAACGCATTCAAAAATATTACAAGATAAAATATTAGCAAGTAGTGGAAGTTACCCCCCCGGGTAATCCTCGAAAGACGGGGTAATCGAATTTGCGAAGAGGAGACCATGTTACCACCCTATGGTGTTATCTGCCTTTGGACTTAATTCAAATGTAAACTGACCACGATGGAAATCTCGCACATTCTCGTGAGAATTACAAAAAACTTTTAGGTGAAAATGAATATTCATAACTGTTATATTTCTTGATTAATATCAGTTTTCATCAAGAAGAGAGGAGAAAAGGGATTTAATAGTTTAACAGGAATAAGGTTCCTCAACAATTTAACACTTAATGACCAAGGGTTTTCTACTCCCGTTGGTGCCCAGGTGGGAAGTTTCCATCCCCCCCAGGAAACCACTTTCCAGAGGGAATTTGTGCACAAATTTCTCCAATGTGAAGGGTCATAAGACAAACCCCAAATCAGCATAAAAATGAATGTGCTATTTTGGCTGGCCAATTAGGGCAAAACATTGTTTTCAAAACATGCGAAAATTGGGCAAAAAGACGGAAAATTCAAATGAGCCTTGCGGCTTACATCAACATTTTGAAAACTTTTTTATGTTGATATCTATTCTAGAAGACCCAAATTACAACCCACACACGTATCTAGAAAACAAAGACCGAAGACTTAAGACATCGATGTGTTGTACCTAAGTAATGTTTTAGTCTTATGTCTTAGTCTTGTTTTCCAGCACCCCACACGGATTTGGAAAACAAGACCGAAGACATAAGACATCGATTTTGTTCTACGACTAAATATTTTTTAGTCTTATGTCTAGGTCTTTGTTTTCCAGACCTCCACACAGGGATCTGGTAAAACAAAGACCGAAGACATAAGATCGATTTGGTTCTACGACTAATTAATTTTTTTTTAGTCTTATGTCTTAGTTCTTTGTTTTCCCAGACACCCTACACCGTTTGTCCTTGAACCTACCCAGACCCCCTACGGGTGGTCTGGAAACATAAGACCGCAGGCATTAGACATCAATTTCATTCTGCGACTAAGTTATTTTTTAGTCTTATGTCTTAGGTCTTCGGTATTAGGTCTTATATTTTCCAGACACCCTGTCCGAACTCAATCGATATCAGTCGGAGGTACTTCACCAGATCCGGTGACGGTAGTCCTTATGGAGTTTTTCCCTAGCTCTGTTCCTGACCATCGACTTCATTTGTTCAGTGTCCCCCCCACTACAGGATAGTATTACTGCCGGATGGTGATTTTTATCTGTAGTTTTACAGATCGATCACAACAACCAAACCCTGACCTTGTCACTACCCTCAGGCTCGTGAAGCAGCCATTAGAAGAATGGAATCCTGCATTGCATACACCGTGTAAGTCCCAAATTCAACAAATCAATGCAGGAAAGTTTCAACCGAAAAAAATGCACGACAACAGCCATAAATGAATCCCCAACGTCGCGCGTAAACGTATAATAACCCCGCGTACGATTAGGGCCGTACGCGACTTCGAAAAAGTGACCATTTCTTTTGGTAAGTGGTCCTAACCCACCAAAATGGTCCCCTTTTTGGACTTTTACAGTTTACACTTGGGCACGGTTTGTCTTCTTCCTTTGATGATACTAAGGCATTTTTATGCAGTGATTATTTGGTCTAACGCAAGAAGTCCACTACCTGAATGCCAGGAGCAAATCTCACCTTCATACAGCTGCTGGCAAAGGGGCTTCAAAATACCATTTTACAAACATATTTGGCCGGTACATTCTATTTTTTTCTTTAAGTTATCGCCATACACAAATTGCATATTTTAAAAATATTTTTATTCTTTTTGGTTTTAGAAATGTCCTTATTTCTTTTTCTTATAAGCCATTAGGCTTGTGTGTGCGCGCGCGTTTGGTTGTTATGTTTGGGTGCGAGGAATCTGTCCTGTGTGTTTTTTTCCTCCCCCCCCCCTTGTCTTTCCTTCTATTTGTGTGGTGTATTTTTTTTTTTTTTTTTTTTTTTTTTGGGGGCTTGTAAGTGTGTTTTGGACTTGTGGGCGTGGGCGTTTTCTGTCGTGTTTGTGTGTTTGTACCTGTGCGCGTTTCGGGGTGTGGGGTGTGTGTGTGGGTTGATTTTGTTTTTTTATTACTTTTACAGCAATTAATCCCATATATTTCTAACTGAGTATAGTGGGTCAGTGGCAAAAAAAAGTTTAATTTTTAGTAGTTCATCCAGAATCGAGTGTTATAAGAGGAACATCAGAGAGGGCGCTCTTAATTCCCGAATATCACTTTTTATGTACACAGCCATAAAGAAAAAAAAAAAAAAAAACAAATGTCGACAAAATGGCGTTTGTTCAATTTTTGTTAAAGCGATTTCCATTGATTTTATTACTTTGAAGGGTGAAGATTCAAATGAAACATGTTGCCATGTTTTTCTAGACAGTTTAGATCTTCAATCCAAGATGGCCGCTGATGACGGAAATTCAGCATAAATGCATTCATATATTGTGCTTCTTGCATGTTTACTACAACTACTATTGTTAATGATCATACGGAAATAATATGCCAGTTTTAGAGACAACTGGAATGTTGCTAAAGTTTTTCCTTTCCAGCTCATTCAACTTCAAAATGCTGCCATTTAGAGCACAATAATTGCCGCCATTACCGTTCAATTGTTAATAATTGGGTTAAAATACCAACTTCATAAATTGCTGGTAAACCGATCACACAGAGCTAGAATACATCATAAAACAACTAGATGACATAGCTATGTTTTTCAGCTATTCTTTCAAAATGCTGCCATTTAGTTCAAATGGCTGCCATTTAGTTCAAAATGGCCGCAATACCTTCATTATTTTAATAATAGAGTTAAATATCCTATTTCACAATTGTGCTATTAACACCGACCACACACACAGAGAATCCATCCTAAATCAACTGGATGATATATTCCTATGCGTTTTCAGCTATTTCTCTGTTCAAAGCTGCCATTTAGTTCAAAATGGCTGCCATTAGTTTAAATTGACCACCATCACCATTAAATATAGGTCGAAATGTGAAGTTCCTCTGCCACGTTCGTAAACATGGCAATTAAGTTAGAATCTACATAAACATAAGGCTGAGATGAAACATTGACAATTCATCTGAATTATGAAAATTTCTAACAAAAATCTTTCCATCTTTCCTCTTTGTGTGTTGTTAATTGTTATAGAAGGCCAGCAAGATAAAACATTTATTGGTGCACAATCTATGGATAGAAACCCCCACGAGCCAAGCACATCCCAACTGAGAACTTAGAAAAAAAGACCAACTAGAACAGAAATGGAAGCAGCAACTAACGAGCAATTAATGCATCAAGATAACACTAATAGTGTAGCAAGATAAGAGACAAGCCCAAAAGCCCAACCAACCAAAACAAGAAGACTTAGAAAATATGAGTCAATTAGGAGGAAAAACTACAAAGAAGCCAGGTCACAAAAACAATAACTAGCCAAATAAAGCAACTGCATAGCCAAGCAAATCCCAACTAGAAAAAACTTAGAAATAAGACCAAATTAGGAAGCAAGCAAGCTATCTAGAACAAGTGAGTGCAGCAGACTCACCAATGTTGTATGCAGATAAATAGACAACCCCAATGAGTAGCCCTGCCAAACAAGAAGAACCTCGAAATATGATCATGATGAATTGGAGATGAATTGAGAAACAGATGAATGAACCACGAACAGGAGGCAGATACCTTGCTACTACTTCATGTGTTGTCAATTCAAGGCGATGCAGATATAGTTGTACACTCACCAGATACTGACGTTCTTGCTGATGATCCTTTGTATCCAAAGCTACCTAAGAATACATTTTTTCTTCACTGGCATGGTAAAGAAAAGAGGAAGATACCCATGAACCCATTATGAGAACTAGGAGCCAAGCACACTTCAGCACTTCTTGTTTCCATGCCTTACCAACTTTGGCGGGTTAAGCCTGGGGGGGGTTTTTGGAGCGTTCAACCATTCCCCTTCCCTCATATCATATTGCTGAGTTGCTTATAGCTCCATCTGTCTGAATGCATTTGAGCTTCTGCTGAGCAAGATAACATAGCTCGCTGTGATGCATTTTGGCTGCTGTATCGGTTATAGCCTTTCGCTTTCCTTAGACCCAGAATGCCCAAGGCTGCCAGGCTTTGTTTACTATGTATTGCAGAAACTTCTGCTTCGTACTTCTATTGGAAAGTAGTATGTAGACCATCCTCTGCCTTCACAGTCGCCATTTCTTTGGCATTTGCCCTTCTTTCTAGCAATGGCATTGGGTAAGTTCTCCTCCATAGGGACCGTCACCTCTATGATGAGCACTGTCTTGATTTGGTAAAAAGATGGGATATCCGGTCTCTTAGCTGTCTCATCATTTCTTGAGGGACACTATTTGTTTTGTTCCTCATCATCAGGATATCCAGTCTTGACCTTCTTCATATGTTTGGTTGATTCTGTGTTAGGCAGGGTTAAGACTGGATTTCGATGGTTGTACCATCAGCTGTGCGAAAGCTATTGTAGAGATTGAGTTCAGATTCTACCACGTCCAGACCTGTAGAATTGCTCTTCAGTGTTTGGTCTTGGCACCAGTTGTAATTTCCGCTTTGTAAAGATAACTACATCCATGAGGATGTAGAACAGTGTACAATTCTAGATGGCATAATTGGCAAGATTGGTCTTGCCCCACAGCTTCAGACTTGCAGGGATGAAAAATGCCATGCAATATGTTGAACAAATAGATGACATGTAATGAGGCTGTGGTTTTGAACACATTTCCAATTTAATCCTTGATTCAGTCACTCTTGTTTATTAAGAGCCTTATCACCTAGGACAACTATGGTGGTATTAATTAATTGACCAGGAGATAAGATTCGTGAAAGGAAGAGCGATTTCAATCGCTGGCATGTTGATATACATTTACCATGTTCTAATTGCAGGGTATGCACTAGCTACTATAATTCTTGATTTCATATTAATACTCTTGTTTTCTTTGAATTTTAAATGATTCATCGTAATTTGTTTTCGATTAAAGGTCTTTTCATATTTTGTTGCCCAAGCTCAAGACTCAAAAATACACTACAGGATTAATTTGATCAAAGTAGTTAGGACTGTTGATGTTGTGAGCTACATTAATGCATCAGAAAATTATAACTGATTTATCACGATTTGTTGATTACTTCAAGCATCTAAACAAAGACTCTGTAATCATTACAGTGGGTACACATAAATTTAAAACACGTTTCCTGACATTTTTAACAACTAGATGATGGGGAATGATACACATTTAACAGTTTACCCCTTTTAACATATGTTAATCAGTAATGCATGTGCGCATGATGTTTAAAGGCCTATTATACTTCGAGGCGGCCATCGTGGATTTACAATTATGAGATGGAAAATGTATTTCAAATATGATATTTTTTTTATTTTTTTTATTTTTGGTAAATAAACCTAACAGGTAACATGTTTATAACCATGGCATATGATATTCGACATATATTGCTTCACATTACAATGCATTTTAAAACCTTGGTATATTGCAGCGCATTTTTGGCAGCCATATTGTGTTTTATAACTTTTTTGGACTCCTATACTATCATTAATGTTTAGTATGAAAGCAAATTATTTCCACTCATTGAAATTCCCATTTGGACTACATTTATATGGTCCTGTGTATTTAATATCCATTGTTTGCCCATCTTACCAAGTGATTTTGGCGGCCATCTTGGATTTCCGGCACTTACCCCCTTCAGAAAAATGGCAACTGATTTTTTTTGCATTTAATGTCCCCAACGAACACAATCAACTTTAATTTCGCTTTTAACACAAATATTGAACGAACTGACATAATGCTCTGTACTATTGGTTAGTAGCTGTTGTGTATGTGTGTCACATAAAATATATAGATTCCTGCTGATTGCATTTCTTCTGTGCAAGGGTTGTCCCCTTCTAGTGTTTAGCCAAATCAGAGGCCAGAATCGGGGTAACATTTATGATTCATGGTAAATGGACACCTAAATAGGGTATGTAACATACCGGGTGTCTCAAAAATAACGCTACCCTTCAAAAACGGCACTTTTTGCTTATTTAACCAATTCTTCTCCAGTATGGTTAACTTGATATTAAATAGAATATGGTACTTGTACGAACATATGGTGAAACTGAAAAAGAAAACTATTGAACAATAACCAAACAATGAACTATTTCCCTAAAAATGATGCAAACATAGATTTCCACGGCTAGCAATAGCTATCCGACGCTGGACGCAAGTCGGTCGGATTTATCAATTTGTTCACATGATGCCTAAAAAGCATCCAAAACATTTACATTTTTTTTTCTATATTTGTTAAGCTTTCTTATGAGTAGAAAAATCAACCTTTGGAGATAGGGAAATATTTGACCTTTGTAGTGATATAAAATTCGGTTCCATGCAATTATTAATGATCAAATCTCTGATCCAATCTTCAAGAATTAGCGTTGTTATAGTGTTCGGTTCAGCATATATATGACCAAACGGTATTTCGATATTTTTATTGTGCTGGGATGTTTAAAGGAGCTTATTTTCCAAAAATTACCATGATTACCTCCAGTCCCCTGCCACAATTAAGAGATCCTTGATTCAGTGCAAGAGGTATGAAACCCTAAGGCACGAAAAAGAAAAACCCCTGATTACGGGGATGGACCTTAAGAAGCATGGTCGTTCGTCGGGCGATTTTTTTTTTCTTTTCTTTTCTGGAAATCAAAATTGGCCTAAAATATCCCAAAAATCTGAAAAATCAAGAGAAAAAATGAAACTTTGTTTTACAAACAAATTTTCTAAAAAAAACTAGTAAAAACAGGCTGATGTTCATGATTTTTGGAAAACTAACAAAAAATCGCAAACTGAAAAATCAGGGTCGGTCGGGCCCGTAAAACAGGTTTTTTTTTACTTAGTCGCCTATTCGTGCCACTCACGTCTTCAAATAGGAATTGTGAAAAAAAAAAAAAAAAAAAACGATATTTTATTGGACTGGGATGTTTAAAGGAAGCTATTTTCAAAAATTACCAGGATACCTACCGTCCCCGCAACAATTGAGAGATCACTTGGGATCAGGTGCAAGATGTATTACCCTAAGGTGACGAAAAAAGAAAACCCTGATTTACGGGCGAGTGGACCTTAAAGGAAATATGTCATGATTGTGAATATTTGGAAAATTTGGTATGGATGGAAAGCTTAAGTAACGTAGATTACATATAAATCAAAATAAGTTGAAAATTGTCCACATTTGTTGAGCATTTTGCCCTTTTAATTTCCCGCCCAATAGCTTACTCGAAAACGATTCCGACAAATCCACATCGCAGGCAATGGTGACGTCAAAGTGATGACCATCCATAATTTACGTCGTTGTGACCATCATATCGCAGTGTTGCCACTTCAATAATAATTAAACACAACGAAATGAAACAAAATATGTCATTCTGTAACTTTTTTTCTAATTTTATTATTGCTTTCATTAATCCATCAATATTACAGTGTCAGCAATAACAATTCGAGTAAAAAAAAAAAAAAAAAAAATGCCCCCCCCCCCCCCCCCCAAGATTTTACCCTGGCGCCGCCCCTCTGTGGAATTAAAAGATTGGGAGGAGAATAAAAGAGCAATGCATCGTTTACTTTCTTGAGAAGTAAAGTATTAATGTTCTTTACATTTTGTACAGTTCCCATTCTAACATACTCAATAAACTGTCCAATATTGTTTTCATAAGTCAGATACCCGATTTGTTACAATTGCACGTATACTGTAACAACAATGTCAAAATAATCTTACTTTTGCTCCTGATCTACAGGAAAGTATGTACATGTTTTGCTAATTCAATACATTTGAGAAATGCGAAACGTTAATATTTTTAATTCTTGCATACAGTTTATATCGTTAAATATTGTAATTCTATAATAACTCTCGATCATTTTGCTATAACCTACCATCATTTTGCCTCGCAAATAAATTGACAAAATAATTTCGCGATTCACCTTTCCTTCACACTCAGGGTAATAATTTTATATAGAAGTCCCATTCATGCAAATGAAGGTTAGGGTTTGGGTTAGGGTTAGATTGCGATGTGCTGTAGAGACTGAGATTCTATTCGAAAATCTCATTTGCATACTTGGGACTTCTAAATGAAACCGTTATATTCTCTCCGCACAAGTTGACCTCTAATGACCTTTGGCCTTGGTATGTGACATTTAACTCCACGATGACATGCAAGTCTCTATGGTTTACCTATGACATGAGCTTGGTGGCAATTTGATGAGTGTGTCACAACTCAATACTTGCAAGTGCTTTTAATGGCGAAGGTGAGAAATGAAAAAAGAAAATCCATATTGATACATTATATAAGTACCGCTAAAGAAGGGAAGTATCTTAATTTCTTTAAAATTACAATTTTTTTCACGTGAGTAACGAAAGAGGAAATAACAATACCAAGGTAAAAGAAGATGATATTAGGAAACTTATAGCAGGTACATCCTATTGGCATGAAAGAAATATAAACATTTATCCCTTTATGTTTTCACAAGTTTGTTTTCAAATCATATTTACATAGTAATATAATTCTATGTACATCAAACACAAATACAAAGTTTGTCAGTTCTCATTAGAAATAAATATTTGACTTTATAGACCCATTAAAGGTTCAACTCTGTCCTCTAAACAGAACCCTCACCTAGAACCTGGGACCTAGAGAAACAACTTCGGTTGTTCTAAGAACCATCTAAGACATTTTAGGACCATTTATCTTGAAAGAACCGTTAATTTCTTTTGAAAATCTCTACAAGTACTTGGAACCATTAATTCTGTTTAGAACCATATACGTCAAAGTTCCTCGAAAACACAAAATGTTCTGAAACGCTGAAAGCGGTTCCTCACAGCACAGAGAACACTTAGGCATTCTAAAGTCGAACCTTTCTTTTCTGAGTGTGTGTTAAATCCGTTAATTTACTCGCAGATTTGTTAGAGGAAATCTGCTGTAAAATTATGTTACACTGTAAATCAATGTGTGTATGGTTTTGTTACACTTTTAAACACTTCAAAATGTTTAAACAATTACACAGTAAAAGTATAGGGCGGCAACAGTAACAAACACCTAAACACTTAACACTAACACATCCAAGGATTTAAGTTCTAAAGTTGTATATTAACTTTTAGTGTCAACTTAAAATGTTAGCGTTTAGTTCTTAAGCATGGCATTCAGATCCATGTTTATTTTAATCTTAATATTTTAGTATTCATTTCTTAATCATCATGGGGATGTTTAGTGTTTAAGTGTTCCATGTGTTTCATTTAGTGTTAAGGTGTTCGCAACAGATTGAATTAACACTTAAGTGACCGGTTGGAATTCCTATGGACCCCAAAAAAAATGTTTTCGCGCTGGCCGCTTTAAATGAGTTAATTAGTGGGGGTCCCATGGACCCCCCCCCCCTTCGTACTAACTTAAATTGTCTGAGAATATTTTAAAAATCAAAGAACCATAGCCATTTTTTGCTGATATATGTGCAACTATACATGTGAGTAAAACAATTATTAGTAACAATAAAAAATAATTAACCCTTTATGTGATGAAAACAAACAATTTCATCATGGACGTGGCTAAACCGTTACTATACAAATTCTATGGGAAAATTACGTGTATTTTGCAACACCCGTAAAAATACAGGATTGTCTAAAACTACAAGTTTTGTGTTAGATATTTGTAATTTGGTCCTTCTAGGGTAGATATCATCAGAAAATAAGTTTTCAAAAAGTTTGATGTAAAAGCAAGACTCTTTGAAATTTTCCGTCTTTTTGCCCAATTTTTGCGTGTTTTGAAAACAACTTAATGCCCAAATTTGCAGCCCAACTAATAAATTTCATTTTTATTGCTGATTTGGCGTTGTCTTATGACCCTTTATATGTGGTATAAATTTCGGACAAAATTTCCTTCGGCAAAGGGGTCCCCCCCCCCCGGGCACTAACAGGAGTGAAAACCCCTTGGTCACTTAAGTGTTAAACACCAAATTATCATAACTTCACAATTTTACGTTGAAAATAATACCAAAATGTAGATTGTAAATCGGATTGGTGTATAACAGTACACGAAATGTAATCAAAGACATAAGAGGCTACCAGAAATAAATTTCCCCTAAAGTTCATGGACATTTCGTTGCATAACTTCACTTAGAACTGGGTGTTTAAAAAAATTAAAAGTTTTGAAGAGAGGAAACGTTTGGCTCTGCCAAAAAAGTTGTTGCTTTAAAAAAAAAAAACTTTAGGTATGAGCAGGTACTCCATTCTTCCAAAAATGACGTTTTCAGAAAAAGTGACACTTTGCAGTATTTAAAGGTCTAAAGTCAACCAATTGTCAATTTACAACAACGACTTCATTTCCTTTCATTTTTATTCATTGCAGTCTGAAGTAAATAAGCTTCAAACATTTCCTCATATGCAAACAAATAAACAAGACAATTTATGGAGACAAACAAACAATGAAATGGGTGTAAGCAACAACAGGTGAAATGTGAAGCAGATCGGCACTTAAAGGAGAATGCTACACTGGCTCAACTTGGTGGAATTATCCAGCGAGCATGGAACGACATTCCTCGATAGAAGATTGGCAAATTGGTAAACAACATGTGTTAACGCTGCAATAATGTCATCAGTGCAGATGGAGGAAATATTGATTATTGAGTCTCACACTGACAAAACAATTAAGCTCATTTTCATTTGAGGCACTTCAAACATTACCTCTTTCTTTCATTCATTAAAAAGAGCAATATACAAAGAAAAGTGACTATTTGATACTGATGAATGTAAAGCTTACATCTCATTTTTGCCTGCATATTTGTCTTGTTTGTTTATTTGTTTGCCTATGCGTTATTTTAAACTTATTTACTTACGTAAGGGTTCACACTACTAAATAATGCAGAATGTCCTTGTTGGAATCGGACCGGTGTGCCTGGTCTGAATTGAGTAATAAGGATTGCGCCAAAAAAGTTGTGCATTTGGCTGAAACAGTGAGGTAATCATAAAGGAAAATAGTAGGCCCACTTGATGTCACCTCTCGCAGTATATAGTTGTATAATGTAACCAGACGCTTCACAGTTAAGAAATTGGCATCATTTAGGCTCCCTTTTGCAGCATATAAGTATAACCAATGGATTTAGTGGTGTGAACTCTGAATGGTGATAGCAGGCAGGCTGACAGTCTGAATTTCCTAATTGCCGTATGATTTTTTCAGTTTGTTTATCACGCTTTCATGCAGAAACCTCTACGGTTGTGAATGTTGCAGAAGTTGGACATAGTCATATAGCGATCATGCATCGTTCAACCCAGGACCGTACGCAGGGGGTGGTGTGCCCTAAAATTCCATAAAAGGGGAAAAGATCTACTTTTTGTTGATTTTTTGATAAAAAAATCAAACATTTAGGCAAGGAAGGCCATTTTTTTGTAATGAGATGTTCATTGGGGGTTAGGTCATCTTTACAAAAAAGGTCCACTTTTTTAAAGTTCTGCACCCCCACCCCCACCCCACCCCAAAAAAATCCTGCGTACGGCCCTGGTTCAATCTAGTAACCGCTACATACTGAAATGGTATATCACCTGTAGCACAACGCGGTTTCAGCGTAGAAACACATCACCATATAGTGTGTGTGGTATTGGCATTTTTTCCTTATCGACACGGCGACTACACTTGATTCTCATCTATGGGAACGTCGTCATATATCTGAGGATCATCCGTTTTCCTGTAAAAAAAATAATAAAATGCACTCGTAATATCAAAGAGTGTTCCCGGATGCAACGATTATGCCGTTATTAAACTAGATTCGAGGCATTTGTTCCCCATTTCCTCGCTCTCTCTGAACAATCTGAAACATTTACACCCAGGGCGACCCTTCATCTATTAAACTAACTCCTAGATAGAGCAAACTATACCTTTCTTATTAATACTTGGGATATGACTAAAATGATGGAAAGATTTCAGAACAAATGGCACTTACTCTATATTTTCCCCACTACAAACTGCCCCTCCCCCATAAATATCATAAATATATCAAGATGGCCTCCATTAATGTAAACCATATTTTGAGGTAAATTTAGGATGCAATAAGTGGGACAATGTGGTTTCCAAGATTCCTCAACCTATTATAACACGAAGGCATATACTAATAAGCCCAAAAGTTACGCACTAACACATTTTACAAAATAGAACTTGTTTCTCACTGAAATTTTCCAGGTATTTCTGAAGTAACGGGGCGATCCACCCCTTTCCTCCTGAAGAGTGACTTTCTCCCTGGTGCGGGAAGCGTCAAGCCAAACACATTGCGCTGCTCTGGCACGTTGTTCACGATGACCATGTTTATATATGGCTCTTGTTCTGGTGGTCCACCATTAGCCTCGAGTTCCGTCTCAGCAATGGAGTTATCAACCACCTCCATTTGTAATAAATCTGCTGTAGAATCCTAAATACATACAAAAAAATATAAGTTGTGATACACTGATCTGCTTATCTTTTCCCTGACCAATAATTAACCCTCATCTTACCAAGCCTTTTTTTGTAACACGGTTTACCGGGGGGAGGGGGATGGGGGGGTTGGTTACCACCCCCTCGAGAATTCGTTATAAAGCACCCGATGCTTATGATTTTGATACCAATGGATAGCTATGGTCCTCCTCTTTCCATTGATACCAAAATAAGTAGCAACATACCTAGTATGGCGTCACAATGACGTCATCAAGTCCGCGAGTCGGCAAAATTGGCATTTTCCACAGAAAATAGGCGTAAATCCAATTTTGCGCTAAAAACGTAGGAATATCGGATTTTGATGCGGTTTTTGGCTCTAAATAATGGCAATTGGCTAGTTTTACATAACCATAGAGTTTTAGAGCCATACTGTGCAAAATATTTTCAAAAATGCACCATAAAATATCCTTGGGTGGCAACCACCCCCCCCCCCCCCCCCCCCCCCCCCCCCAAAAAAAAAAAAAAAAAAAAAAAAAAAAAAAAAAAAAAAAAAAAAAAAAAAAAAAAAAAAAAAAAAAAAAAAAAAAAAAAAAACTTGATTTGACATGGGGCCTTGAATAATGCACATTGGTCAGTCGAGACGGTATCTCATGAGACAAGATACTAAAAGGAAGTCTTGTAAGCACCACTATCATCTATACGCGTTAATGCTAACCTACATACCTTTTTAGGCGGACGTGGCGGGAAAGGCGCTGATCTTGATGGCGTTAATGCTGACCGACTACCTGATTCTAGGAAGTTATCAGCATAGGCATAATCGCCGTGCTTTTTGTCAGGATTGACGCCATCACCTACTTGGGCTGGCAAAGGTTTCTGCAAAATGATCAAATTTATGTTATTACAATTAAATAGATTGAGAGAGTTCAAGAGAACATTACAACTTGGGTGTACACATGACAAGCTAAACAAAACTTGGTTTAATTTTTAGAAAAATACAGCATAAAAGAGAAAAACAAAATAGGCAATAATATTACTATGACATACTTAACGGTTCTACATCGACTAGTGGTAATCAAATATTGCTTAAAAATGAAAGAAATCGTCAAAATGGAAATTCTACCGGTCAGAAAAAAAATATAAAGACTGTTGACCTATTAAAGCCACAATCAGTCAATTATTTCCAATTTCAAAATGCCTATTTTGTCTCTAAATGGCTAGTGTTAGGTCATACCAACACCTTATATTACTGAGTAGAAAATAATCTTTCCCTAGAGGCATCCAAATTTGGATGCCTCTAGGGAAAAATTATTTTCTACTCATGTTTACCAACCAGAGTACCAAGTAGTTTCATATCATACCTTATATTACTGTTCTTTGTGAAAAACAGATACAAAAGCATTTAAAGCAGTCTTGAGGATGCCATTTACTGTTTTGTTTATTAATGACACACTCTTGACACTCTTGACACATACGGCGTGTTAAGCTTTGCCACTTACAGGGGTATTTACTACGACCATTTTCAATACAACAGTGCCAAAAAAAGGACTTTGATGAAAAATAGAGGGCGCGATTTGTTTACATTTTGAAGAAATTCCTAATAGTGACTTTAAGCAAAACCACACAACCTGACGTACAATGTCTATCCGGTCCATTTTGGGCTCAAGCGGCCCAAACCGACCGGGGAAATGTCCTGACCAGTGACCAGCCTATGACCAGTCTGACCCCGATGAAAGAATATTTGGACAGGAAAAAGATGGCCAATTATGCGGCTTTGTTCATGCCCAAATTCACTTGTTTGGTTGAAATTGGTCAAAATTTCTAAAGAAATAGTGATATTAAAATCATACTCTGGGATCATAAAATTGGCAGCGCCCAGTGTAGAATAATAAAATGTTTAACTGAAACATCATGCAAGTTTTACTTGCGTTTAATAATCCCTGCTTAAGTACCCTTCTTGAGAGGGTGGTTATGACAAATGTATAGCATGTTTGGCCTTTATGTTATTATGTTATACTAACCGTGGAGCACGGGATAAGACATAGAAGGAAAAATATGATAATGATCAGAAAGATGATAAACACTCCCATTATAGCACCTATGGTGATCGGTAATCCAAGATCTGAAAAAAGAAAACAAAAACGAGTTCAGTAATGCCAACTGCATGGGGAAATACAATGAACTCTAAGCTTTGCACAGTTTTTGAACAATGTATCTACTTTAATCAAGCATAGACTTGCAATAATTTCAACGTGGTTGAGGGTATATGGGTATCATTGCCAATTGGTGTTATTTGACGACCTTAATGCGCTATCTAACAAGGTTGGCTTGAGTTGGGAGAGAGTTTCGATGGATTTATTAACCACAAACTTGAGCGAGAGCCATTTTTTTTTAATTCGTACATGATATGCTTCAAAATGAAAATATCCAAGTTGTAGGAATTTACCCTGGAGTACAGGATCCTTAAAGGGATTAGCAGCGATAATGCGAGAGAATCGAAAAAATGTGGAAATGCACTGTTTAACTTATAAATAGGGGATAAGTGTGTACAATTCCACATAACTGCTCTAATGTAGAAACATACCACCAAATATTGAAAAGAATGAAGTATTTTAGGAAATTTGTCATACCGTCTCCCACAAATAGACAAACAGCGACGGCGTCTCAAAATCTGCACTAAAGAGCTGATTGTGGTTTACACCAGTACAGAATAAACAAAGATCGATAATATTTGTGTTTGAGGTAAAACTGTATTGGTCATGGTGCACAATATCTAGTTCGAGGTTACTCTAACTGGACACACCATATTGGGAGTCGTGTTCCATTGGAACAGTTTTGTTTTACAGAGAATTTATCCTATTAAAAATATCGTAACATGACAGACTAGCAACACATTTACAGGCGACAATGCGACACGGTACTCAAAAATAATTACGACTAATGCATACCGCCCAAGCCTACTTTGTTGGCAAGATGGCGAATACGCTCACAGAATATGTTGCATGAGGTTGTTCAAGGAAAACTGGTTCATAGTACCTTAATATTGCTTTATTAGGTCATAATAATTATATATTCGTGATCCATAACATACACGGAGTCGGCAGGTACCAAAAGAGGCCGGTAAGTTAAGTACTTTAGAAAATTGTTTCCGACAGGTTTTTGTGTCGGAAAAAACACGCGATATCTATAGTACTTAGTCTCATAGCCCCAGGGCTTCGCCCGGGCTATGACGTGTCAAGCTGCACAATATCATGCTGAAAATCTATGATATTCACCAGGAAAGGCTTTTTTGATCTCAAGTCGGAATTTTGATACGCACGTATAGAAATTACAGAATCAGATAAAAAGTACTGTCTTGTCTTTAATACACGGATTTCAAGCCAACCACTTGCAGGTATTTCCATATCTCAGCCAGTAACAAAAATATTAAAAATCAAATATATGAATTTGATGATTTTTTTTTATGTTTCGGCTTAGTAAATCGCTGCTAATCTCTTTAAGATCCCTAACTTGTTATTCCTAAACAGGTGAATTTCTTCAGTAATGGGCTCTTTGACCTTAAAATGTAATTTTTTATTAGAAGTAGGTTGGTAAGGAGGAGTTTCTTTAAGAGACTTCGAAGCCTCGTTGTAAAGTCAAAGTTCGTTTATAACCGGGTCGTCTAGGGCTGGACCGGGCCCGAGGGTAGATGAAAACCTGGGGTCCGGTTTTAGAAAAATGCAGCCTTTGTGCGTTCGTTCACGGTCCTGATTTATAAAGGTTCTAAAAAGGCAACATTTAAATTCGCTATAGAAAATGTTGTGTAATAACTCTTTGCATGCGGCAGGCGAGTATACTCGCTCAAAGATGAATTCTGGTCAATTGTCGGATGGATCCTGCTGCATGTCTCGAGCAATCACATCAGTGTAGTTAAAGGGTCGACGACCCCTGTTTGGGCATGGTAACCTCCAACATGTGATGTCCGAGACTACTTGATCAATCGCACGATAACAGTAACTGGCAAATCATGCTTGGCGTTGGGCAACAGAAGATGAGATTGGAGGGATATCGCCACATACCTGTGCTTTGGTCATGTGCTCACGCCATATGTTTTGTACTCGCATAAGAAGCCTGGCGTAGGTGCCATTCAGTTTATCCTGTAGCTCTTTCTTCATGGTCCATGTCTCAGATCCATATAACAGAATACACTCTTCACATGCTCTAAAAATCTTCAGCTTGGTTGAATTGGAGATACCAGATTGCCATAGATGGTGTAGTTTATAACAGGCATTCAAAGCTTGTCCTTTGCGTGACATGAAGTCTTTCTTACTGTCGGCAACATAGGATCCCAAGTACTTGAAATCTCACATATCAGATCGGCTGTTAGAGCTAGATCATCTGCATAATCAATGTCTGTGAAATGCTGACTTTGGTGACGTCCTGAACGCTTGGGTTTGATGGTGAGTCCCTTGTCGTTCATGATGTCAAGACTGTCTGAGGATGTAATCAACCACGATTACAAAGAGATTGGGAGCAAGAATATCTCCTTGGAGGATTCCAGCAGTTGTTAGAAACTCCTTTGTGGGCCCATCCATGGTCTGCACAAAGCTAGATGGGTTATCATACATGATGGCAATTGCTTTGACAGTCTCTTCTGGGACACCATAGTTGGTAAGAATATGCACTATTACATCTCGTTTGACACTGTCAAAAGCCTTGGAAAAGTCTACAAACACAATTGAAACTTTTCTCTTGGAAATTCTCAACTCTTTTATGATCCTTCTGAGGGCAAGTATCTGAGGTAGTGTTGATCTGCCTTTACGAAAACCATTCTGGTTTAGTCTGAGAATGGGATCTATGTGAGAAACAATTCTGTTGAGCAGCATTGAGTGGTGACAGGGTGATTCCTCTGTAGTTTTGGGGTTGTTGGAGGTCACCTTCCTTTGGTAGATGAGTGATGAACGATGTTAATATAATAAGGCGGCTTGTTTGTTTCCCATGTAGGTGTCATTACAAAATTCCAACAGTTGATCATGAAAAAGCGGATTCTTCCAGATTACTGCAGGAATGTTGTCAGGACCAGGCGTCTTGGTGTTGTTCAGTTTCTTCAGGCAGATCAGAAGCTCCATAGTGAAAGGTCCAGTCTTGATAGGAAGGGCGTCTTCTCTCTTGTGATTGAAGAAAGGTTCATCAAGGTTAGTGTTATTCTGAACTGGTTTGCCAAGTAGAGAACTTAAAGGCTGACTCAGAGATTTCCTGAGGAGGGCACCCTCAATTTAAAAAAAAAACGTGTTTTTTGCATGTACATAATGCTTGTCCATATACTAATCACTGTGTGAAATTGCTAAGCTTAAATCGAATTCCTTCATATAGAAAATCACAACTTTGTTATAAAATTCCGGAACCGGATTTTTTGTTATACACAGTATCCTATGGGACGTAATACTAAAACATAAATGTTTACTGCATCAAAACGAAAAATCCGATTCATCTCAAATTTCGGAATTGTGCATTTTAGGTTACTATCTTTAGTTCTAGTTGACTATTTTTCATTATTACACAAAAAATAATATTTCGAAATCTCTGAGTCAGACTTTAAGTGCTGAAACCATGAGTCAAGGCGCGTTTTTCAGTTGTTTCACCTTTAATTCTTATAGGTGGGGTAGCTTTCTTATCATTCAGCTCCCTCAGTGCCTCCCAGGCAGCAGCATGCTTGTATTTGAAATGTAGGTGTCAAGTGCTTCAGCCTTGAACTTAACATGCTCCTCAAGCACCACGGTGTAAGCATCATCAAGGTTCAGCTTGGAGCTTCTGGTGGATTAAGTTTGGTGCTTCTTGGCTGCAGACTTCAGTTTTTCTCTGGCTTTGATGACTTTGTCATTTGAAGCAAAGGCAGTAGTCTGTTTCTTTCTTCTAGGTACCATCTACAGTGCAATTTCTTTGTTGGCTGAAATGACGGCTTCATATTCTGTGCTGGGGTTCTAATATTCGAGCTCATCAACAAGAGTGTTGAACCTGCTATGTACTGCTACAGTATACTGCTCACAGAGCTTTGTATCTACCACTACCTTTCTCCAGTCAATTGTTTCCATGGGATCTCTAGGAGGGGTTAACTCTGACGGTAACTTATACTGCTCCTGCAAGAGACATTTTTATGATTGATCAGACTTAACAGCTTAAAAGGTGTTGTAGGCGCTTGAGTTCTTAATGCTGTTAATCCACCCCTATCTGACCAGAATGTAGTCCAGCTGGACAAGTTCTCCATTTGGATAAGGGTATGTCCACAGTCTACTTGCTTGATTTTGGATTTTGTTGCCAGTGGCAACAAGGCTCAACTGTTTCACAAATTCCCTCACGTATACCCCACCTCTGCTGCACCCGCCTCTGCATGCGAACAGCGCGTCCCCAGGCCCAAGTCTAGCACCGCAATCTCCAGGGATGCACAAAAGATTATGGGCTGGAACTGCACCGGTGCCAGTGGACAGTCTATGGTAAAAGCGAGAGATAGTTTCATATGGATGGTAGCAGCAAATGACTGTTGTTTCAGGATTACCCATCAGTGTATGTAATCTTCAGGATGCACTCATTACAGTTGATAAGGCTGGCACGTGACTTGAGAGCCTTTGGTGA
>JAMKCH010012649.1:0-77771 GCA_023653785.1 Ophioderma brevispina
TGAACCGCTTTATCAACAAAATGTTGTGCGGATTTATGCATATCTTTTTTCAATAAAGATATTAATTTAATTAAGAAATTTAGATGACGTCATCAGTGAACATTTTTTTCAATAATTAAATTTCGACACTAGAATCAACTTTTGACACATGAATTTGTTTTAATGGAGTTTTGTCATCAGTTCTGAAATATGTTATCCTTTTCCTCATCTCAAAACTGAGATTCCCGAGAGGATTTCTTAAAAATGCTTTTGCATTTCTTTATAGTCTTGTACGTATAGTACACGTACGCTATCGGCTGCACGCGAGACAAGAAAAATACTTTTGAGCAATTAACAAATGATATTTTAGTATTTTGGTGGCCATTTTGGATTTTTTGCGTTTCTTTGAAAATGCTCAATGTTTTTTCATTGGCATCCATCGTATTCCAGAAATCAGTATGAAACTGGTCTAGAAACTGTTGAAAAAATTCTATAATAATCGAACAAGGTCATAGCCTGGACTACAAGGGCCATGAGCGTAGGGGCATATACACAGGAGTTTTACACAAGTATTTTAACAGGTATCCTTATTCTTTCAGGAAACATACGCTCTGTGCCTCTACTTCCAAATGGGATCTTGTCATGTAGTTTCCTGACTGCAAAGACAATGACATGAGCTTGTACTTCCTCCACCTTTTCCCCCATGCCAGTAGTAAGTGTAGCTAGACTGCTTTAGCATCCAGCCTGCCAGCGCGTTTATGCAAGCAATGCAAATCTGCAGCGCGCAGCTCTGTTTGTGACGCAATTGTTCGAGCCAGTCAACAACTGTTAGGACGTTCCAACATCTACCGAAAAGTGGAATATCTTGTTTTAAATTCTTTTTCTGCGGTTGTACTGGTGCATAAGTTTGCTGACCACTTGTCAAAAGACTAGCCCACGAACCCAATGAGGCAGGTAGCCGTTGCAGGACGACAACCCATGGGTGTAACAGACGTGAGGCTCGGGGGCGGGGTGGGGGGGGGGTGGTGAGGGCAAGAACTCAAAAGTTCCACTTTTTTCAGAGACAATTTTTTCCGGCTCGCTGCGCTCGCCGGTAGACCAGATTTGAAGGAGGGGGGGGGGGGGGCAGCCGGGACAACCTCTTACTTCTCTTTCGCTTCCTCTTTCCTATTCTTTCCCCCTTTCATCTTCCTCTTTCCCTCTTTGACTTTTTCCTTTGCAAGACCTTTTTTTCTTCTTTGGCCCTCTATTTTTTCCGCGTTTTTCTTCCTTCTCCCTTTTTCCTTCCCATTTATGGCTCCCTTCCCGATTGTTTTTGTGTCGGGGGGGGGGGGAGGGGGCACTCCCCCCCCCATTGGTTACGTCACTGGCAACACCTTATTGAATTGAGGGCTGCCAGTATTTGAAGCAGGCGGTAGCGGTCCAGTGAATTTAAAATACCTCTCAGACTCCGAATCTCGTTCGCAACCGATGGCGCCAGTCATACGCCAATTAGGCCTTATCTTATAAACCTGTTGGGTTGTGTTTTTATTTGCTCCCGTTGTTGTCTCTACGCAAAAACGAAGCTACAATCCTAATTTGTCTGCACTCCATTGGTATAAGGAGAGGGGGGGGGGGTTCTTTGACGCCCCACCCCCTTAAAACAAAATTCCGGTCTTGACGAAGTACACATCAATATTACCACATACATGGAAAACTGAAAATGGTTTGTGCGAATAAAAATGGCGGTCGCTTAACCTTTTGAGTAGCGGCACTTCTAATAGGAGATGAAGTTCATTTCATTGCAAAAATAAAAAAAAGTTACTCAAGTACAATATAAAGGGCAAAGCATTTGAATAGCGACCCCTACATGCTTATTTATGGTAATAGCATAAAGCCGGCCGATTTTTAAATATTTCTGGATTTTAATATTTTCAGGTAATTAGATCAAATCTTGGGCAAACATAATTTTAGCGTTAAAACAAGACGCTCGAAAAAAAAATATGGGGGGGGGGTGGATCCATATTGACCCCCCCCCCGGTCATAGCGCATTGAATAAGTTTTTATGAATCCAAGCCGGTGGTGAATCGCAGATACCTAATGAATCACTGTTTGAATTCATACAGGTTGACAGACTTTGTGGATACAAAGAAACAGGGCTAATTTTGTTGTGGCCATGATTTGGGCTTTCAAAAGTAGTATTTCGATTATAATAAAGGCGTTTAAACTTTAATTGGATTGTAATTTGTTTAATATCTAGTAAAGTAGAAGAGAACTTTTAAACAATGGAGATATTTTTGTGATCATAAATTGCCATGTAAGTGTTTCAAAGGATCTTCTGATCCCTTCGAGTATTTTAAAACTCAGGCAAGACCATGGTTCCAAAACTTTACTTCAATTCCAATGCAAGTCTTGTTGATTGGTATGATATAGCAGAAACGATCTCAAAGATACTAGTTCTTAATTTTAGTGGCACTTATACCAGTTTCAAATAAATGTCTGTACATAACTGTACAATTCATTGAATCGGACCAACTCGATTCCGGTAAGGGATTCACAAGTGTCAAAACTTGAACCAAAAATCCAAATTACACCACACAAAAATCTTATTGAATATGAGAGTATGGGTCATTCAATCTGTATAAAAATAGACCAATAATTGCATAATTTGCTCGGGAGAAAATTTCGCTTTAAATCCTGTGATTTTATTGACACACGCTGTCTAAATACGCTTTCAAAATAAAAGAACCTCTAAATAACCTCATCAAATCTAACTGAATTTAGTCATTTGGAGATATAGACGTTTTAAGGTACAAAACACAAACAACAAAATAAAGCAGAAGAATTTGGGGCGAATTGGGACCTTAAAAAAAAATGTCATTTAAAAACCTAAACAAATATCATTTTAAAGCTTAACAGGTGTAAATTTCAACATATATTAACTCACACAACCCAGTGTAACTTGGGTTGAAGTTAATTTGTTGATATCTTAAAGTGGATAGAACGTTAAAGAACAAAACGATGGTTATGAATTTTTGTCACCATACATTTCTTAAGTGTTTCAAAGGATCTTCTGATCAATTCTAAGGTATTTAAAACTCAAGGTACCAATACCATTTCCAAACTTTACTTCAATTCCCATTCAGTCTTGTTCATTTGATATGATAGCAGAAAGCGATTTCCAAGATACTAGCTATTAAATTTAAGTGAATACTTTATCATCAGTTTCAAACAAGTATTGGTTTTGGTTTAATTGTTCTTCAATGCATACCTGAATTGTACATAACGAACTGGCCGTTGTGTTACGATCATTGATTCGGACCAACCTGACTCAGAAGGAATTCTCAAAACTTGTCATAACTTCCCGGGCATAACTTTTGAACCAAAAATACAAATTACAGCAAACAAAAATCTTATCAAATATGAGAATATTTCCGTACAAAAATAGACATAATAGTTGCATAATATGCTCGGAGAACAATCGCTTTGTACCAACATACCTAGTATTAAACGGACAAGTTAGCTCAATCGGTTAAACGCTCGACTCCAGTGTATTGTGTTCATCCATGAGTATAGGCATGCGTTCGAGGCATGTGAGATTCGCCTATGTTGTAATTTCCCTGGACAAGAAATTAACCGCTTGGTTGTCCCTATTTACCCATGCGATATTTGGGAAGCTGGTCCTGGTTGTGATGGTTATCTCGATGTATGTTTGCTGATTATGGAAACCGCTGATCCTGATCTGCTGCATCCCTAGAAATGATGCTAAATGGTTTATGGTATGGTTGGGCCACAGTGATCAGCGGCCATTTGTAAAACCGCTTAGAGGCCAAATAGCATAAGGCGCTATATAAATCTTTGCTATTATTATTATTATTGTGTCAAATTTATGTCATAAATTTTGGCGAGTTGGCTAAATCGTCAATTTCCACAGATGCACATTGCATAAAAGGCAAAAATCCAATTTTATACCACAAAAGGTAGTAATATCGGTTTTGAAGCAGTTAATTTGTGAGTGGTTTGCATGTTTGATAACCTATTTTAAAGAGCTATATTTGAGAACAGAAATGGTCATACAGCATGGTTGTATCCGTAAAAAAATAATACGGAATAAACAGCGATGAGGTTATGGGTATGAGGTATATTAATCTCCACCAGGGTTCAAAGTTCGGTTGCGCACTTCAGTCCACATAGAAATTGCATTGAAAATACAATAACGTTGTATCGACTATTTCTTCTTCCATGGCGATTTTATACGTTACATTGGTCTTTCGTAGTTCTTCTACGATGTCAAATCTAAAGTGGTTAGCGGCCAATGCGATCATTTGTGCACTTTTCCCGCCAACCAAGCCCTGAATTTCGCCCAAGGGCTAGATGTCGCTGCTATTTTGACCATCGCCGTTAGCGTTTATTTCAAGTGTAGAGATACGGAGTAGAGGAAAAATTTACCATTCTTTTCTGGCCACCACGCTCTTGAACTTCTTAGTATATATAAATATTAAAAACATGGGGTTGTTTAAAGTCATTGCTTCTATTAGAAAATTTAAATATTTTTATATTCATCATTCAATATTGCAAAATTTAATTCAACTATATATATAATGGCCTTAAATTTGACATTTGAGCATTTGATGAAAATATATAAAATATAAGAACTGAAGGTGTAAGAGTCGTCAGAGAAAGTACTATTACGACCTGAAATTCAAAACAGTTACTAATCGTGCCTTCATTTCATTGTTTTAGATTGAAATGTTCATTTTCGCATTCATTATGCTATGATGAAGTTAACACGCTCTAACCTAATAAATTTCGAATTTGAGAGTGCTCGCAAAAGAGAGTGACCGTGTTTTGGAATGGGTTTTTCGAAACACGAGACCTCGAAACAACAGACCTCAGACCTCGAAACATCAGACCCGGAAGTCAATTCACTTCCGCGTCTGTTGTTTCGAGGTCTGATGTTTCGAAACAACAGACGTCAGACTTCGAAACAACACCCGGGGGATGTTTCGAAACACCAGACTTCGAAACAACAGACCTCAGACCCGGACGTGAACTTACTCGGCGGATAACACCTTTTAAACACGTCAACGTGTTCAATTTGATATTTTTTCTTGTAAAAGTATACGAGTATATAGGAGTTGTTGCACACGATTTACACTAAAACATGTTAAAAACAATATTAAAGTCATGACCTAATAAGCCCTGTCCCCAGAACACCACATTTAACCGGAAGTGGTCAATATTTTGAAATCTAAAGAAAACTACCATTTTCTCATTTACCCTGTGAAATCTTATAGGGAGGTATTTGGTTTGGATGTTATGACCGTTTTGGTCGACCAATAATAATTTTACACAGTGCTCTATGGGGTTTACAAAATCAAATCAAAACGGATTGGAATATCGACGAGTAACTTTACGAAACACCCGGGGAGATGTCTCGAAACATCAGACCTCGAAACAATTGTTACAGACGTCAGACCTCGAAACATTAGACCCGGAAGTCAATTCACTTCCGGGTCTGAGGTATGTTGTTTCGAGGTACCCGGGGGATATCTCGAAATATTAGACCTCGAAACAACAGACCTCAGACCCGGAAGTGAAATTACTTCCGGGTATGATATTTCGAGGTCTGAGGTCTGTTGTTTCGAGATCTGATGTTTCGAGACACCCCCGGGTGTTTCGAAATTTCAGACCTCGAAACAACAGACCCGGAAGTGAATTAACTTCCGGATCTGATGTTTCGAGGTCTGAGGTCTGTTGTTTCGAGGTCTGCTCTTTCGAAACATCCGTTTTGGAATATCAGTCATCTTTGAGGTAGAAATGATGAAAGAACTATGCATCCATCCGCAATCTGCACCTGGATCACATTCTAAATGCCCGGGTGAGTGTATTGTTTGAGTTGCTATTTTGAAATACAGACATTGACTTTTGCCATCTTGCGTGCAGTACTCTTCGGTTATTTACATGTACATCGAAGGATGGTAAAATAGGACATGTAGTTTAGGGAGGGGTCTGTATTTACGCCAGAGGAGAATAGGATTTGAGGCGGAGTCAACGACAGTTTATGACCGAGAAGGGGGAACATGGACATTTTTATTAAAGAGAGAGGGGGGACCTGAACTTGTAAATGGAGAAATTTTATTAAAAGAGGAAGATTTGCGAAGTTTTGAACGGAGGCAAGGGCCGCATGTAAGGAACCACTGGATTAAAGTACTCAATGAACACAACACCTCAATCCAGAAAAAATCTATATGCATTGAAGAATGAGCCCAGTGCACTATATGATCTTAATTTTGATGTTTGTATATAACACAAATTGTATCATATGCCCCACCATTAAAATCGATACAATGATAATACTTCTTTCAATGTTTTCTGTGTGCAACAGAAATTGTCACATTAAAGGGATAAGCAGTGATTTGCTTATCCGGAATATCGAAAAAAATCACAAAATATTCATGTATTGTTATATTTGTTATCTACATAGACGGGCAGCTAACATAACCTACAAGTGCTTCTTACTTCTGACAGTATTAATTATCATTATAGTACAGATTTGGAGAATATTAATTTGTATTAATACAAATTTGTATTATTATTGGTAATTTTGGATGGGCTTGATGGTCGTGAACTAATTTTTGTACATATATAGCAATGCATGATATTTTGCTCTAATAACGGATCTGCTTGAAACGCAGATCGTTTTATTTAAAACAAAAATACCTATTTAGAGAGTATTTTTCTAAGGGCCGTTACGCCAAGGCGGTGTCTCAATCTAACTATAAAAATTGCTGTTTGCGAACGTATAGCGAACAAGAAAAACATTTTATGTCGAAAAAATGATCAAAATGATTGTAAAAGGTCCACTTTTATCAGGTTCGCCCCTGGCAAAAGCTCGTCATTTCGAGGCTAAGATCACTTTTGCGATTTTGACATTGTCTTCTCTCAACAAATCCTGGCTATGGACCTGGTGTTTACTTAAAAATAATGAGAACCGGAAATGAAAATTATCTGTCGTTAAAACATAAACAATTACTTTAAGGGCTGAACATTGAAAAAAAAATCTTGCTTTTTCCACTTGGCAAACGTTGCGCCAAATTTTCGGAGGCTTTGCGCTAAAAATGCTCACCATACGCCCTCATTAAACAAAACAATAAACAACAAGGAAACAACAACAAAAACAACAACAAACAAACAAACACAACATAAACATTACAAAAATAAAACAACTGTCTTATCGATGGGGGAAAATATAACGTATGAAATGAAAATACAGAAATAGATAAAAATTTGTAAGATGTCTATTTTGACATTAGAAGTTGTTTTTGAACCTCAACAGCTGATTACTTAGTCCGTCCACGTATTTGAGCTCTTACACACTGCATGGTGTTGCAATCTGGGGAAAGGTTGTTGAATTTTACACGTTTCTTTTTGGATAAAGATTAGTGTCGAAAATGCTATATTTTTAAATGGCGAATACTATTTTTCTGCTTCACTGCGCTTGTTTCTATATCTTTCATAAATCTACGAAGCTGAATAGAGATAAAAACTAACTGAGTTTGTTTATCAATTAATTCTTAACAGGCAATGTAACTGGGATTTTTCCAAAATCTACGTTATTTAAGAATCAGTTTACACAAATATTCTTCAATTTCATATAATAGGGTTATGAATCAGAATCCCATTCTTACGGTTTGGGTAAGAAGGTTTGAAGATGTTTTTATACAGCCTGTCTCAACAAAATTGTACACTTCAGAAAAAAAAATTGGTTAAATCTGAAATTTTCAAAATAGTCGTTTTAACTTGGCATAAAGTCAATTAAAGAACAAAGAACAGGCTTTCCAATGGTTTTTGTTCTCTTATTGCTTTTGTTTTTTTGTCAATCACGAGAATCTAATCAATTTAATGCGATACAAAACCAATTCGATTTTGTGCCACTTTTATGCATGGGCAGAGTTGCTTCGCCCAGTTTTGCCATGCTGTCTTAAACCCCAAAACAAAGATGCACTTGGACAAGAGAACCAAACTATATTAAAGTAAACAAAAGAAGTCTAGGTTTAATCGACACCAGTTTTTTTAATAGTCACATAAGCATTCAATATAATATCATTTTTCATAAATAATAAACAATACAAATATTTTTGAATTTTTTAGGTTTTTTCTTTTTTTAATTTTCAAAATTTGTATCTGTTAAAACCATGCCAGAAGGAATTGCATTGCAACCAAAATAAACACTCCAAATCCAAAGACAATGGTTTAAGAATATGCACTACTTGTGCATTTTACTAATTATTGAAGTCCCCCCCCAATCAAATTTGAATTGGAAGCAAAGTATCAAATGTTGGTAGGAATTTGCGTTTCAGATACTTTCAAGACCATAAAACTCCCCACAGTTGTTGTACGCCGTCTGTACGCTCATGGTTCTCTTTTAAGTTCTAACAAACAACGTAGTATGTCGAATGTTATCACTTTAAATCTTAAAGCCAGAACTTACTGATCATAAACTTCCACCATTAAGTAACTTTTAAGAGTTTCTTTATTAAGTTAATAATAATCCCTTTTTAAGATGTTTCATAAGATCTGCTCAAGTGTGGAATACCTTATGTTTTAACAATTCATCACCGTTTTTCACTCAACCAGAAGTTGGCACAAACCTCGATTTTTTGTGTTCCTCGTAAACTGGAGTTATTTCCCGTTGCAAACAAGCAATGAGATGAACAAAAAATCCTGGCAAGCCTTGTATTTCTCTTTAATGTGATGTACAAACGACTTAATTTATATTGAATATAATATTGAACAAGAATAGTCTTTACAAAAATACCAAATCATCAGCTTGTGGCGTTTATGGGTTGAAGACGAGGTACATAAGAAGTACACAGTTGACCATAACTACTGTGCAAAAGTTATTGAGAGTGGTACCAAAATAAAATGAGTTGACATTTTAAGCTGTGGGGTTTGACTGACATTAAAGGTGCTTTGTTCCGATCGTTTTTGGACCCCCCTGATTTACACGGAATAAGTATCAATTTTGATGTCCAGCTGAAATCCCGTAGTTTCTCATTTCGTCCTGAAATTTTAGCCTTCCAAATCATTTCTTTCTCAAGAGACAGATAAAAAATAGCGTTCTCCAGTGGTTAAACCACTAATAATATTGGCACAGTAGTGAATATGCCCTTGCACTAGCATAATCGCGTCTAGCATCAAAACCCAAGTTATTTTCCCAACGGTACTTGATGGTGCCTTGTTACAGGTGTCAGTCTCTCCATATCAAGTAGAGAACACTGATAGACAAAAATCGGAACAAGCACCTTTAAGAAAATATAGAATTATGGTTTTACATATAGGAAGATGTTGTCAATATTGTGGTGAAAGATGTCCCTTTTTGGACGGAGGTGTACGTTTTAGCATGTTTGAATTGATTTTTCATGCCATTGTGCGCTATTAGTGGTAGCATAAGGGGAAATTGGTTTTTTACACTTTCCTTGTCTTAGTTGGTATCAGCCAGAAGGAAAATTACATTTGGCTGAAATCGTGATTTTAAAGTTAAAACTAGAATTTCGCGGTCTCGGCTTTCTAGGTTTCAGGTTTTCCTGGTTATTTGGGACTGGTTAGGAGGGGCGGGGGAGGCTGTAATTGTGGGTGCCAGTGGGTTTCATGTTTGCGGTGGTTGTGATGCTTCGGTTCAAACCTTATCGGTCGCTCTGAGCCATTTGTTGTTAACCGAGGTTGGCTGAATTTGTATGTTGAATTGAAGCCGACGTTTCCTGCAGTTGTTTATATTGTTTGAATTGATGTCACATATGAATTGTAATTCCGTGGCTGCATATTCAGGCGACTTGCAAGTTTTTTAGGTTGACTGATTTTGTTTGACTGCATCTAAGCTTATCTATCTCCAATCATTACATCCACTCAGAGTAGAGATTGTTGTTCGAGGGCGCAAAATGGTGCTTGGTCACAGGAAACCAGAGGGATCAACAAAGTGTGCAGGAAAGAAAAGACGAGAAACGACTGGTGCACGTAAAAAGAAGGTCTGGGGGCAGCTAGTGGTCTTGAGTGGAGTGGCTTCAGGCGACTCCGGAAATCTCCGTGGACTGAGCTGAACCCCGTAGGTAAAGATGGGTAGGGGGTGTTCCAGATGCAGATGTCACTTGGAAAAAAATCTGTGATGGTAAGAGGAATTTTCTACAGTGGTGCTGTTGTAGTGTTGGTGGTATAGACTCTAGTTTGGTCTGATTATACACACATGCCAAAGTTTGTAAGGTGAAAGGATGTCCAGAATGAAGCTGTAAGTTTTCTGTGACAATTGCTTGGAATATGGCGCCACGGGTTTTACATAATGCAACTTCATTCGCGAACAATTCCTTCGTGTGTTTGTTTATTTTGATTTTATAATTTATAATGTTATATTTGATTCATAGTGTTATTTTGATTTTTATGTAATTGTAATGTGTTATTTCTTATTAGGTTATTTAGTTTTTTTCTACCTATTGTTCATCTTTAATTTGTTATTCAATTTTTTATTTGTAACGATTTACTTTATTTAATAAATTTAGTGTGATTTTATTTTCTATTTATTTTTCATTTCGATAGGATTTATCATAATTTTGGTGTTGTTAATGTATTTGGGTTATTGTTTTTGTTATTACTTATTTAGTCATCTCTTTATTTTGTTATTAGTGTTACATGATTTAGTTATTTCATTTAACGATTTATTATTATTAATATTGTTGTGTATACGGCTTTTGATTTTATGAATTTTTTTAAAATATTTTTATTATCCCCCGTTTATTTTATTTTCTTACCATTTTGGCTTTTATTTTTTTAGTATTTTGTCGTTCTTTATCATTTATTTGTACTGATTTTTAAAAAATTTATTTGGTTCCATTTTTATTCATTTTATATTTTATTCCTTTTGGGGGAGGAAGGCGCTCGCTATATAAATGTCTGTTTGATATGTTTATGCATTTATTTCTTTTATATTTAACATTTAGTTTAATGATATTCTCAGACTAGTTACACGGATGTTTATTTGGTTTATTTTTAAATTATTGTATTATATTCTCATCTGTTTATATATTTTTAGGGTTTGTTTTTTTTATTTTTTAATTTGTATGATTTTTCTTTATTTTATTTCCATTTGCTATTTTATCATTTTATTTGTTGTAATTTTCTTTTGTATGCTTTAGGCCTATATGTATCGACTTTTGTGATGGTCATATGCGAAAAAAAAAAAACATCTTGTTACACCCAAACAATAATATAAAAATTCTAAAAATAACAAGAAGCCAATATGCTGCCATCCAAAAGCTTCTAAATCCTTTGGGGGTGTTTTTCAATCCAGAGAAGAAACTTCCATCATGCATCTTTTAATATCAAAGAAAGGCTCTTCCATACTCTTCTTAGACCCCATCCGAATATGAATAGCGGCCGGGATCCACCTTACCAAGCAAGAACATATGAAAATATCCTTGAAAAAGTCCAACGGAGAGCAGCCCGATTCACTATTGGGAATTTCACCCGTGAAGATAGTGTTACCGAAATGCTATCCACCTCGCGGCTAAAGCTACAAGGAACGCCAGAAAAAATTCAACGTTGTCTCTCTTAAAATTAAACATGATGAATGACATCTCCAAGAACTACATTCCACCCAAGGCCGACAGGGCAAGAGAGACATAACCAGCAACTCAAATCTACACCACCAATCTTGCATCACTCGCCAACTCATTTTCCCACGAACTAAAAGACGGAAAATGTTAACTCACAAAAATTGATCAACAAACAAGAACCGCATTTAAGTACAGCATTATCCCAAGTAAATTTCTGTGACCACCCACCTCCAGTCAAAATTCCCTTATGGAGGTCTAGGAGTCCTTGGAGGTTTTTACTACCAAGTCCCAAGTATCATTGGTTAATTTCGTCAAGAAGCTCTTCCAGGTAAAACCCCCGTATTTAGTCGAAGGCATAGCCAGGGACACGACCACAACCCAATTTGGAGTGTCTAGTCAGAGCACCTGGGACTACCCGCTATTATAAACCGTGTCCTGACCCACTACCCTGCGTTTTAAAAATCGCCCGAGGGGAAACAACCATCACAATTTCCTTTTTTTGGCAAAACATTTATTTCCGACAGGATACGTGATTTTAAACAAAATCCGCCACTTCTAGAAAGCCAATTTCAAGATACTCTTTTAAAGCCGGATAGTGATGCGTACTACTTCAAAATCAAGTTAAACAAACCCAACTTTCAATGTTAAATAAAAGAAAACAAATTTGACAAAAAAACACCGTGTTTTTACCCAAAAAAACGTCAAGAGACTCTAAAGAATTATACCGACAATTTCTAGGGGACAACACACCAGCACGACAGGAATTTGCACGTACACATTTTCACCGGCCGAAATCGGCCGACATTTACGGACATACGACGAACAAAAAACAGCCCCAAAGTGGCCCGAGTAAAAGTAATATACTGTCGCCACGGACGCCGATAATTATTTTAAATAAAAGGAGCTGTAAAATTAATGAGATAAAAAATGGAGCAATTAAGCTTTGGTAGAACAGATTTTAGAAGAGCCTGAATGTTTTTATAAGCCAGGTGTTGGTTATTTACCAAGTTAAGGCAGGATGAGTAATTGACTAAGATATCATTGAGGAATTAATATGAATACTGTTAGGTCTTTTGGGAATGTATAGGTGAAATACATAGTCTAATATAAATTATCTAACATATACAATACATGAACATTTCGTATGTAACATATTTGTAACCATCTAAAAACACTACTGTAACTAATCTTCTACATGGGCAGCATGATTTTATAAAGAAATGAAATGTGGTTAAACATTAAACAAAGGTGTTGGTTTGCATCTTTGGGTTTAATAGCAGTTGTATCCTCTGGTTGTGATGCATGATATTAAAGGGCATTTCGTGAGCCACAGTCTCAATTCCTTTCGAACGTGCCACAAAAGTTGAGAATTTAATTCATTGAATTGGTTTTGTGGAGTAAGTATAGCATGTGGCCTAATTTACGGTAAATGCGATTTTTAAAAAAAAAGATATTTGTAACTTGTATTTTGCGTTTTTAAAGCGGAGGAAAATAACAAGGGAAAGTTCACAATGAGCAGTCGTGATGCAACATTTGTATAACATTAAAACGCACCGTCAGAATCAACTGAAATTGGAACTAAGTTTTTCCAGGGATTATCTAGTGAAACAAAAAACAAAATGAAGTTGCCAGGGATCACGAAAATGCACCTTGAATATTTTCTGATGATTTTGGTTAAGTGCGACATTTGGGACTATAAAGGAGTATACAATTAAACTTGGAGACATTGGATTAAAAGGTAGGAAGCGTGTTTTGTGTTAAATTAATTGGACAGGTAAAGTAGCTGCGCACTGCTTGCAAGGTTTTTTTTAGTTCTCTTACATTATGAAATTTTTCAATATTTGTCTTAGATGGTGTGATGGATAACTTCAGGGAATGCAGTTATGGTTCAACCATAATTAATTGTATACTCTTAAAGTACATAAGGCATATGCCCAATATAATGCACCCAGTTTTTATTAGATTAGCTTGTAACATGACGCATTATGAAATATATAAAATAGCTAATAATAGGTAACTAAAAGTTATTACTTGCACGGTTGAACCCAGGCATATAGTACATTCAAACCCTCGTGTCACCTTTGGTACTTTTTGAAGGTATTGGCATTGAATGAGGGGAGTGCAATGGATGGAAATTACATTCCACGCTATTTATTGAAAAACAATGTGGTCCGATAGCAAATTTATATAAAAATTAATTGGGGTAATAAAATCATTTAAGACAAACCCGCAGTAAATGCATTTATAGCTGCATTAGTTCAAACCATTCTGTTAAGCTTCACTATTGCAGTTGGGCTTCAATGGTATACTGACTTTTGAGCGCCTGTGTTTTGGGATATAGGAACACAAAAGGCTTTGCACTCTCATTGTAAACTTGAAAGGCTAGATTTTAGTTCATTCCTGAAAAGTAAATTGGGCCAATGCTTTTTTTTCCAACAATGACGCAGTATTAAAACTTTCTCCGGTGTGACACGATGGGTTGAAATCTATATAAAGAACATAACTGAAGATAACATAAGTGTAAACAAATCCTTTGTACTTGGAGTCATTCGATATTCATATCATATTATTTAGAAATTGACACGACCCAAATCCTTCTAAGTAAGAAATTAGGTCCTCTTTTTCCCACACATTTATACTCAATATTCATTCAATCACTTCCCAGATCACTTTATACCTCACATTTACTTCTATACTAGTAAATAGCGAGTATTTGGGTCTCAAAAGAAATAAAAAATAACTTGATCTATCTAATATAACACACAAGTTTCCTTAGTGCAAGAAAACCAAAATACGCCGAATCACTACACATCAATTAGGCTCCGCGAAACATGACGCAAAATTTTGTGTTTTCAGCAGTATTTCATATAAATATAAAACGACCGGGGACACAACCCTTCATTTTTCTACCAATCGTTGTGCAAAACAAAATAAATCCACTATTACATTATTAATTACATTGTCTTTGCACAATGGTTTTCATATGCGATATAATTTCACAATTGTAATTTTTCGTGTTATACATGATGTCATCATAAGTATATACCACTGCCTAACATGCAAAACGTCAATTATTGCCGCAAAACAACATTCATGTATACGGGCATGTATAAACCAAATCACATCCTCTCACGCCTTATCAAGTACATGTACACACATAGTCATAACAAATCCAATAAACAATAACAAGACAATCACAGGTGGATCACAAATCCCTATTACATGCGGCTACTTCATTACTCTGTTTGTGGAGGGACTGATTACATAAGTATACAAACACGCGGTGTACCCTTACTAACGGAAAATAAAGGCACAACGAGAGATCGGGTCTCGCCCTGGGAGCATATTTCGTCCAACGATCGTATGCACCCTACAGGCAGAATTATCACACACTGACAGTGGTGGCGTTACAGTACGTAGGAGGCTGTACCCAAAACGAAAAATAAACATCTGCGATGAAAAAAATCGGTTTTGATGTACCATTTTTATAGACAGGCGTATAGTTTGAGGGTGTTGAATCAAATTTTTGGTCCAACCTCGGGGAAAATGTGGGGGAACTTGTAAAATAAGGGGGTAAATTATACAAGGGGTAAATTTGTATCAAGGTGAAAATGTGTTTCAATGCACACCAATGTATTTGTCTCATTATAAGGATTCACAAAGTGTCTAGTCGGACCTTTACTTAAATGGTACAGCCCAATAAGGTCAAGGTCATCTGGGGATAAGCGTACCCAGTGCTCCAATGTTGTTGAAACCGGTTGGAGAAGTAATTATTATCCGGTGTACTCATAGTGCCGGAACCATGATGGAAACACATAGGGCAATCGATTCAGTGACTCTCACGCAGCATTAGTTTCCCCGCTTATCCGTTATCGTCTATTGGAGCCCGGAGTTGGCTCCCGCAGGGGATATAATGTTTCACATCGTTGTTGTACTTCAAATTGATTTGTCTTAGCCTTTTTTACAAGTTTGCCATTTGGTTGTATAATTAGTGAGAAATTAATTAAGGTCTACTAGTTATAGGGCGTCACCAAAAATTGATCTCAAATTGTATACAGAGCTGTCACCCAATGTTTGTTTGTTTGTGTTTTTTGATTCAGTATGACTAGGGCAATAATTGACACCGGTTTCAACCAAATTGACATTGGATTTTTTTTGCCCGGAATGACCTTGAACATTATCAGGGCTGTAGCCATGTAACTAAAGGTCGCAACCTTTATATAAACTACTTTTTTAATCCTTTAATGAGGCAAATAATAGGTGTACATTTAAACACAATTTGACCTCATTTCAAAATTTCAAATTCCCCCATGTATCCCCTTATTTTACAATAAAGTTCCCCACAATTTCCCAGAGGTTGGGGACCAAAAAATTGAATTCAGCACCACTTCAAACTATAGTAAAAACTCCTTAAATCATTCTTCCCAAACTTTATGAATAGGATTCTCGTTGATACCCTACTAGAGGTTGTGTTGATAATTGGTCCGTTACATTCAAAAGTGAGCCAAAAAGTTCTCTTAGAATTGCAGTGATTCAATAGTACGATAATTTTTGAGATACAAAATTTCAGTTAGTACAAATACGGAGGTTTATCCGAGTTGTACGCCGATGAGAACAGTTTCATGCAAAATATTATCACGATGCAATAGCGAACAAATTTGAATAACCTTTTGTCTAATTTCACACACATATATATAAAGTGACATGCTATTTCACCTGCATCGGGATGCGTATACAAAGTGTTCAATTCGCCATCAACTATATACCGCCTAAAACTAAATGGGCGGTCTCAAGGCTGGATCATAACAATATGGATATGGATGTCTATGAATATTTCATGACTGTATCCTACTTACACATACCCGGTGCGTTTCATAAGTATATTACTAAAGCAATCGGCGTCATCAACATCACATGTATTGAAGTAGTTGAATGAATTGACGAACGTCTCTCTCTTAGCACTTAGCATTCTTTGAGATTGAGTGGTTATAAAGAGGTTTTTCGAAATAAAAAACCTAATAATAATAATCAATCATCATATGATAAATTACGAACATCGCTGTGGGTGAGAAACATAGTATTTTAAAACGTAACAATATTTTTGTTCACTTTTCCATCCGTTCTGTCTTTTCATATGGTTTTAGGGCGCCCTCTAACTTTGTGTGTTTTATGGCATCCCTTTAATTAGTGCTATGTCACTATTGAGGTTTGTCCTGGCTATATAGCAAATGGTTATAAATAATCAATAGTTAAATTACTTATGAAATAAAATATGTAAGAATTTCACTTGTGTTTTACTGTTATAGAAAACACTCTTAAAATCTATTATGTATTACTTTTCAAGGTATTCCTGTGGGCTTTATGATGAAGTGAAATTATGACATAAATATTACCGGTCAGATAAACAGCCCTCCAAAACACAAATGCGATTGTAAAGATACAAAACTTAATTATTGCACAAAATAAAGTACACAACAAAACGCAAGTAGACTACAGCTACTCCCCTGGAAGTGACATTTTCATGAGGGTACTTATAAGTTTATCAATGATAATAATAATAACATTGATGACAGCGATGTCACGATGATTTCAAACGTACCATTTACTTAAAAATATTTACAAAATCATGAATCGGGGGGGGGGGGGGGGGGTTTTAGTATTTATTCTTTGGAACAGTCGTGAAGACGATATTGTACAGGCGAAAAAAATAATCCCCTGAAACGAAGGAAAAACTGTGTGCTGTATGACGTAAACTAATTATTTTTACTATAAAGTAATGTAGAAACATTAGCTTTCAAATGACACTCAATGGAATTCGTTGCAAATCGTGAACAAGTCCCAAAATCTCGTGTCTCTCTGACAGCGAACCAAAAGTTTTGCCTGTTGAATGATCATCATCGTGTTGAAGGTGATGGCGAATGCGCATTTCTTATGGAATGGAAGTTCAAGTTACTTTTTGTTATCCGTTGAAGGATGAACGGGAGGGTCCAAGTAAATTTCTTCTTGCAGTGGTTCCCCTTGGATGTTCTTGTAATGAACTCCACAATTCTCTCTTTGCTAACGGTCACTTTTAAGGACAAAAATAGCATTTAGATCTCAAAGACAAACAGAACACAATTACTTACCATGGGTAGAGAGGAAATAGGGCACACTATTTTCCGAGTACGGGCTACGGGCCTATCACCCCGAACCGAAGGGTGAGGGGTGGTGAATAGGCCCGTAGCCAGTACCAAGGGAAAATGTGCCCTATTTCCCGATATAAACCATGTAGTATTTGTTTATTACACCTCACTGGATCTGGGGGGACGAGGTTGTAGGGAAACAGTCAATCTATTTCCCTAGGGAAAATAGCATGCGTAATAGGAATCAGCCAATGAAATAGGCATGATTTTTTTATTGAATATTCTTGATGTGTAATTAATATGTGGCTATTACATGTGCCATATAAAATCCAAACAGCCTTTGCTTCAGCGCTTTATCAATTAAGTTACAGTCCAAGCGCTTTAAAAACAACACAAAAATACTATTTAGCCTAAAACATATGATAAATTTAAAGTAATGGCCCGTTAGATAAACACTTAATATCTAAATTAATAGTATAAAAACGGCAGCACAATCAAATAAGAAACTTCATTTTCGATAATATTCAAATTTACGGGCATGCTCAACTCTTAAGAAATAGGTGATTTCTTAAAGCTTTCGTTAAAGTAACAATAGACCTGGAGTGGCGAAAAGAGATGCATGGGTAAAGAATTCCATAGGGTAGGGGCCGGATTGCTGATAGCTGATAGCTGGAGACTTTCTAAATCTAAGAACGACATGCATGTTGGATATGTATGCGTAAAAGCATGGTCACACTTTGAATAGCACAAGTACTTTGAGGTCGGGTATTAATTTGATCTGAATGACGAATACTACGGGGAGTAACACCTTTTGTTATATGTTATGCATGAGTGAGGTGTCCTCTATCGGACAGTGAGGAGCGTATTATCATCTTCAGACCGCAAACCTGGCCTGCCAGGAATATACAAAGAGAAGTATTCGAACAGGTTTGATGACAATTGTCAAGAAATAACCTTGTATGTAAGAAGAATATAATGTTGAAGATATAAGTGGTGTTGTGCCAGAACCATAGAGAATAAGTAAAACAGTGGAACCACGAGTACCACGACAATATGCTATTATAAATACCAGGTCCTTGATAACCCAGGGAATGCCGTCTATCCTTTCGATGGATTTTATTTCAAAGACGGTTTGAAGTTGTACCTGATATCCAGCTTTCTTTATAAGGTATTTTTGCTGCAGCCAAATTTCATCTCAAAATATCTATGTATTATTATATTCTAGTTGCAGACAGTAATAGTTGCAGAAAATTCTAGTTGCAGACAATAATAATAAAATAATAATAATAATAATAATAGCTTACAAATTTGTAAAGTAATAACAAAATACGTGAACATCGTGTGGAACAAAACCGCTTTATTGATATCGTGAAGCGTGTTTCCATTTTGGGAGAATTAATTTTAGTTTCAAAGGCCAAGGGTTTTACGCAAGTAATAGTTTCCTATCCAAAGTATTATACGGTGTGCATTGTTTATTGATCATTGTTGAGTGTTCCTATTTTAGGATGCATAATGCGGGAAAATGATAGAGTTGTTAAGGTTTATTTTTATATATTATTTTACCTTTCTATATCGGTGCTTACAGGAAACTTTTTATTTTTTTATTATTAATATTATTATAAATTTATAGCTGAAACGGGTGTCGATGTAAATGGATGTTTGATGTTTTTGCGTGATTGTAGATTGCAATCAAATTCTAATGGACTACGATATCATTAAAATGCTTATTTTTATTTTATTGAAAAAGTACACTAGACTTTCCAAAAATACGCGAATTAACTTTTCTCGTTGATCTTTACAGAATATGGATCTATTATTTTCCTTGTTTCCCTTCCATTTGAAAGGAAATGCATTTGTACTCTAAAGTTACTTCTATCTTTGAACCACGATTGATGTATTAAACGTTTCGGCGTTTGGTCAAAATCGATACCCATTTTTGCTCAAATTTAATGAGTTCACATGCGTTTGTACTGTTTTGTTTTTATACAGAAATATTCACCTGAAGATGATGAAGTATACGGTGTATCTTGCAGTTGTTTCCAAGAGTTTGTAATTACTTTGAAAAACCACGATACGTAATGAAAGCACAGATACTGTGGAATAATTAGCAGGGGACTGTAGTGAAATAGTGTACACTTTAAAAAAAAAATGAATTTTTACACACAAGTACTTCAGACATAGGTAATCCATAAAATTGATGCAGGCACTTGCCAACCACCCCCTTAATTGACCCCAGCTTGGGTTATACAGGGGTAAAAAAATTAAAATGCTCCAATCATGTTGAAAGCATGACACCCTTTCTTAGATTACAAGGATTCTAAAAAGGTATGGGTTACGCTATCTATAGAACACTAGCACAAAAGCACACTATGATCTTTGTCTTATCACAAGGATTCAAAAATGTATTGTTTATGCTACGTTTGGCTTATAGGTTTTGAATTATGGGGTAAAACTGTAAAAATGGTGAAAAAAGTCAATTTCGGTGCGTATATGGGTCAACAGTTAAATGTTGATTTGATTCAGGTAATATGTGGTTCAAATTTTTTCCGTATAGCTTAAAGGATTAAAATGAGGAATAGTTTGCCTTATCTGTTATGTTTAGTTTTCACGTTAGCCAACAAAATAGGTCACAGGTCAATAGAATCCAATAGATGGCAATAACAAAAAAAAAAAAAAAAAAAAAAAAAAAAAATGAATTTTTACACACAAGTACTTCAGACATAGGTAATCCATAAAATTGATGCAGGCACTTGCCAACCACCCCCTTAATGGACCCCAGCTTGGGTTATACAGGGGTAAAAAAATTAAAATGCTCCAATCATGTTGAAAGCATGACACCCTTTCTTAGATTACAAGGATTCTAAAAAGGTATGGGTTACGCTATCTATAGATTAAAGTTTCAGAGTTATGGGGTAAAACTGTAAAAATGGTGAAAAAAGTCAATTTCGGTGCGTATATGGGTCAACAGTTAAATGTTGATTTGATTCAGGTAATATGTGGTTCAAATTTTTTCCGTATAGCTTAAAGGATTAAAATGAGGAATAGTTTGCCTTATCTGTTATGTTTAGTTTTCACGTTAGCCAACAAAATAGGTCACAGGTCAATAGAATCCAATAGATGGCAATAACTGTTGGCTTAATTCGCCATTTTCGTTTACAACCAAATACGTACGATACTAAAAACTGTTCGTATATTTCATTCTATGAGCTGAACCAACAATTTGAACCACGATTTACAAAAATGGAGCAACCTTTAATGTTTTACCCCTGTACAAACAAAATTGACTTTTTCACCATTTTTAAAGTTTTTACCCCATAATTCAAAAACTATAAGCCAAACGTAGCAATAAACAATACATTTTTGAATCCTTGTGATAAGACAAAGATCATAGTGTGCTTTTCAACACAATCGGAACATTTTAAAATGTTTACCCCTGTAATACAAGCTGGGGACAATGAAAAGGGTGTGGCAAGTGTTTCCATCAATTATTTGATTATCAATGCATAAAGTACTTGTATGCCAAAACTCACATGAGATCAGTCCCCACTAAATGTATAATATAGCAAAGCCCATCTTCAGAAGAATAGTCTTACAAAGTTAAAACCTTCTTTACAGACCACGATTTAAAGAAGCGCTTTGTTCTTGGTTTTAATGGTAGAATTATTATTTCTGTAGCAGACTTCTTAATTTACAAATCCCACTCTTTGATGTCCGGCCAAGCTCAAACCACATCCCTATAGAATTGATCTTTTAAAATATGAAATGGACACTCTTTTGCGCAAATGCACGGATCTCGTATAAATTGTTAATCCCGCCAGGTAGACTGATATATCATAGAATTTAGCGACTTTTTGAGCTGTGTAGAAGTCGTTGACCTATAAACATTTTAAACCTTTTGAATACTGTGAAGCATTTATCTTGCGCATGTGGTTATCTCCTTTTCCATTCAAAGAAAATGATAAATAACTATGTTCATATTTTGAATAAAATCTTTATATAGATTAGGTTAAACAGATTCAAGTAAATATCAATCATGTAATTATATTCTATGATATCGGATACCTTTTTTGAATTTGAAAATTGTTACTTAATTCCTCCTCCTTTCTTATCAAGGAAAACATGCGTGATATAATTTTATAATTTATATTTTGAAAAGGCAATAATTATATACCTGTACCCATTTTCTACAAAAATGTATATATAAATCAAAAGTTACTTTTACACAAGTGAACAACTCCTGTGCTATTGCATCTTATTATTTAAAAGGAGCAAAACAAAATAATCATATTCTTTGAAGAATGGCCCTCGGAAGGATATCTTTAGTCAACAGAAGTTTTATTCAATTTCATTCAAATTAGATTATTATCATTATCATTCAGCCAATGCATTACATAATGATACAGTTATCTACAGATACTATAGGAATAAATATTGACATATTTTAAAGGAAAAATGAAACTAAATGAACATTTTCTTTGTTCACACTTTCATTGGAATCCGGCATGCCATTTCAATGCGAATGACGTGTGTGTTGTAATATCATTGATAACTGTTAGCTGTTATTATTCCACGTTTTAGTTTCAAACATCATAATATAAAAGAAGTCAACCCAAAATATTTTGCAGATGATATGAGAAAAAATACAAGGTTTCTAATGATATCAAAATCTCATGTTTGACTGGGCGAGTAGTGTGGTGGAGCGGCAATTGTAAGGAACGGCAATTGTAAGTTCCGCCAGATCTGTGTGTACCATGACAATGTGCTGCACCTCAGCGCAAAACATTCTCATTACAATTTACACGATTAACGTACAAATCTATTGCCATGCGGCCCGTAAAATAGTATACCGGATAGTTATAACAATAACTATGTTTGTTTGTGGCAGAAAAGGCGCGCACGTATGTAATACTGTTTCTTAAAGATATATCACCCGTACTGTTGCACATAACGGGGTCACTCATACCAGACAGACCGTTGTAAAGACAAGATTTAATACCAGAGAGCTTACCCAGGAGCATGCAAGACTCCCAGCGGCATTAACACTATACCTGCTTCAATTTCAATATCATCCGCAAGGAATACGCATTGCGGATTAAAGATTATAGAGACCTACCATTAACATCACGGATAAACTACTTCTTCCATCAGTCGCATATAGTAGAAAATAGTAGGTGTCTGTTTGTTTGAAGCCTCCTAATTCAATAGTAATAGAGCAATATGGACGCCTAAAACATGTGGACGATCATATTGTCGCGATAATAGAATTTGCGAAACGTTATAACTGTGTAACTAGGTATTATCAATGTAAACAGGAAATGCGAAAAAAATAAAATAATAAAAACAAAACAACAATGTATGCGGAATGGTATACCCGCTGCAGAGGACCTAAATCAAAGTGGAAAACACCCCTGCCCATCTTTTTGCGAAATTTTAAGAACCACAAGGAAAATTGTTGATAACATTTTCCCGCAATTTTCTTTCGTACTTCTGGACAATTGCAGACCACTACACACGAGTTGACGCTGGGAGGAAGATAGTCTCGGCAGTAGATTAAGAAAAAAAAAAAAAAAAAAAATCATTTGCAGGGTATGTTAGGATACCTGTACTTGTTACGTACATGCTAAAATCTGATTTTTGATGATTTTTTCGATTTGCTGATTAGCAAATCACTGATAGTGTCTTTAACATCACGGATAAACTACTTCTTCCATCAGTCGCATACGGTAGAAAATAGAAGGTGTCTGTTTGTTTGAAGCCTCCTAATTCAATAGTAATAGAGCAATATGGACGCCTAAAACATGTGGACGATCATATTGTCGCGATAATAGAATTTGCGAAACGTTATAACTGTGTAACTAGGTATTATCAATGTAAACAGGAAATGCGAAAAAAATAAAATAATAAAAACAAAACAACAATGTATGCGGAATGGTATACCCGCTGCAGAGGACCTAAATCAAAGTGGAAAACACCCCTGCCCATCTTTTTGCGAAATTTTAAGAACCACAAGGAAAATTGTTGATAACATTTTCCCGCAATTTTCTTTCGTACTTCTGGACAATTGCAGACCACTACACACGAGTTGACGCTGGGAGGAAGATAGTCTCGGCAGTAGATTAAGACAAGAAGGCGGCGGGACAGGTCAAAAACAAAGATAGCACTTGATGTGCTAGAAAGAAAGTTTGATCGCCATATTTCAATTTTCCTTCTATATATACTTCTACACAAACATATTTTTTATTTTTCCTGGGAACACCTATGACGTTACTGAGTACTATTTAAATATAGTCCACACCCATTTTATCATGCTTTTATTTTACCAAACTGATAGGAGCTTTTGTCTTTGGGTGAACTATTTTAGGGACAGTTCAAACCACCTTATATCCCTAAAATCCCTAAATACCATTTCTTGCAACTTTTCAAAAATTATGGAACGGACCCCCTGCCTTGATTTTGCGGTAAAAGTGCTCATATAGCAACATAAATACCGCTAACTCTCTTTGTTTGCGATGATCGTCAGCATTGTCCTTTAGGGACATAAGGGATATCGAAATGTTACCTGGACAACACTTTCTGTGATATACATCGATACCATTTAACATCTTTCTTTGACCGTTTTAAACAATGATGTCATCACATTTACTTGTTTTCAGAGGACACCAACGGTCAGCTCGCATTTCTCAATGCATTGGTTAAGAGAAAGTCCGACCTTGCCATTCACACTACTGTTTATCTCAAGAATATCCACACCAACCAATATCTGAATTTTCACTCTCAGCATCCAGCCAAATGCTCCATGCTTCGATCACTGTTTCAAAAACTGACAATATTAATCCGTCGAACACTAAGAAAAAGAATGGGGAAGATTTAAAGCTGAACAACTACCCTTCGAAGTTTGCCTATTAATTAATCTCGTGAGGTGCTAGTACTGTCTCTACTCCAACACTACAGTTATTCTGCCCTACAGATTGGCTCCCATTGGAGCTGTACGCAAAGTTCAAAAGAAGAACATCAAGAACCTACGGGTGTACTTCGAGACAACCAATACCCTACGACAACAACTATTACGCCCTAAGGAACACAAACCTGGAGTTATCGAATCTATTCCTCGTGGATCATGTGACAAAGTGTGAAAACACATTGGTTAAACCAAATTAACTAATGAAAAGTGACTCAGACTGTTAACACGCAAAAATTCGGCAAAACTCACCGAAGCTTTTGCACGTGGAAGATATACCCCAAACAACTTTTGAAAAGGGATAAATGCTATTCCCCCTTATATTTATTTATAGACAGGAATTCTTTTCTTTTCTTCAGAAGATGCTTTTTAAGGGTAATTTTAAGAGCGGCAACATTTTTGGGAAAAATGGCTGACCAACGATTCCTGCAGTGTGTATACATTAAAATAATTTACAGTTCATTTCCTCAAATACGTCACAGAGTGACGTATTTGACACAACTTTTACTGTAAAATCTTAGTCAGTCTTTGGGTAAAATATATCCAGCTTTGTGTAAAAGTTTACTCAACTTTGACTAAGATTTTACTCAACATAAAGGGTTGTGACCTTTTTTACTCAACATTTTAGAGTGCGGGACCCTAAACTAGCATATTAAGCAACATTTATTAAAAAAAAAAACACCAAGATGTTTAAGCCCACTTCACCAGCTAAAAATTAGATTTCATTTAGTCGTGGATGAAAGTTCTATCTGTAATAAAATCGTATTGGTGGTTTTTTCCATACGACATTGGTGGCCATTTTCAAATATACATGACAGGCTAACGTGCAGCTTTTCGGTGCAGAAACATACCTAAACGGGGGTTTGTGGTTGTTGTGTGTGTAACGAACCGAAAATGCAACTCATGGTTTCGATCGATGGCTTGAAGGTTTCATTTTTTACTTTTATCATTCCAATAATATGTTTCTATAATATATTCTATTTTTATATAAATACAGTATGTTCGCATTTGTTCTGCTTAATAATTACCAATGGGCATATAGATTTCATAACCAGGTCGTTTGTCTCGATCGTAGATTGATTGTAGGTAACGGATAGGGCAGAGGCCTTATTCCTATTGGAATAGACAAAATTGAAGTGGGTGTTTATGTATGTGTATAAATAGATCGTCATATGAGTGCAATAAAGGAGTAACTGACATTTTTTGCGAGATTAATTTTTTTTTATATATTATGAAAAGCTAGGTCATCACGCATAATTTGATTATGTTGAGTGTAACAATTTACGATTTAACGACTTTGTGCAACGAAGTCGCAACTGATAGTAACGACTTTGTTGCTCTCAATGGGGTAATCATGTGTGTGGTTACACCAACTTAATTGTCTGATTACTTGTTAATTAGTCACATAAGTGGGAAATAAAAAAATCATTACATATCGTCGCTGGGGTGGAAAAACCTCATATGTGCATTTGACCTTTAAAAGTAAAACCCCACATGTAGTAAAAACGGTCACATGACAAAACCTCATATGTAACATTTTCGAGAGACACCAAAAACTGAATAATTTGCTGTAATACCATGCACTAGAAAGGTTTTCCTTCTAAATATATTTAGGTAATTATTTACTCCACATTCTGAAATAAAGTGCTATAGGATTTACTATCATATTTGTTATGAAATTCAAGCTAGAACCCGATGTGACCAAAATGCACATATGAGGTTTTAGCACTGGGGCCCACATTTTACATATGAGGTTTTGCATTTGACCTCTGGAGTTACATATGAGATTTTTCCCGCCCAGCGACGATATTTAAAAAAAAAATTATCGTGTGTAATAATATTTTTCATTCTAAAAATGAAACACAAAAAATGCTTTTCCTGTAAAATCACGAAATGTAGATACGATTTTGTTGCACGAGATAGATTTCGCTTGCTTTGGTTTGGTATGAAGTGATTTGCTTTGAAATGCTTTGGTTTGCTTTGGTATTCTTTGCGTTAGCTGAATAAATTTTGCTTTGTTTGTCTTAACCGGATTGAATACAATCATGAATGTACGAAGTTTTATGTATTTAATTCTTTGTATCTTCACTTGACCAGCTCCGTATACACATTTCGATTGTTTACTTGTAGTCAATAGATCGACAACGTCAACTTACACAATCACGTTCACCAATCGACCACTCCTATGTGGAAGCATCAGTTTTCTATTATAACCGACAACTCCATGTGAGTAATTGAGTCTACAGAGTTTATTCCTGATTCAACAGTCTTTATCGTTCCATCAAAATTTATGTGCTCGTGAATGCACAAGTTTGCCATCGCCTTTTGAGCGATTATTTTAAGATACCGTAACCACCAAATGCGGATTCAGTATGTAATTTCGCTCGTATGTGTTGGCATTGACCCTAAAGTTGTACATGTTGAATATTCATAGTCATACCTTCGTTTGGGATTTTTTTTGTCTTTCTTTCTTCTTTTTTCACAAATGTACCATAGAATAGATGGGGAAAATCTATAATGATATTAGTGTCCAATGTAAAGGTTTCGATTTACACACTTACGTGAACGATATCTGAGCGTAGTCAGTAACCATATACCAACAAGGATGCTGTACGATGTAACTGTAATACATGGTGAATTCACGTTATTTGTCTGGTAACCATGACCTAAAATCATTTGGAAATCACCTATTTCAATTTGAATGTTATTCAAGGTTCGCATAGAATTAGAATTCAACTTGCATCTTAGATATGCAGGAGGAAAGATTTTTTTTTTCAATAAGTAGGCAAATTTGATAAGCTAATAAAATGTATATTAGTGGTTATAGTGGTAGAAGTAGTAGTAGGAGTAGTAGTAGTAGTAGTAGGACACTATGTACGCTAGGGAGAAATATAAGAAATATATAGAATAAAAAATAGTCTGGATGCATCCCCCTTTATGTACCAACGGTATAATCGATGATATTTTCTGAATATATGACCTTTGACATTTAGTGTTTACCAATGCGTGTTTAGGCATTGATAATCCATAAAATTGAAGGAAGCACTTGCCAAACCCCCCTTAATGGACCCCAGCTTGAGTTCAAGGTTATGCAGGGGTCAAAATTTTAAAATGTTCCGAATATGTTTAAAAGCACACCATGATGTTTGTCTGGTTACAAGGATTTCAAAAAGGTATAGTTTACACTATCTATGGCGTATAGTTCCGGTGTTATGGGGTGAAAACTGTAAAAATGGTGAAAAGGTCAATTTGGTGTGTACATGGGTCAAAAGTTAAAAGTTGCTTTGATTCAGGTAATATGTGGTGCAAATTGTTTCCCTAACAAAAAGGTATAGTTTACACTATCTATGGCGTATAGTTCCGGAGTTATGGGGTGAAAACTGTAAAAATGGTGAAAAGGTCAATTTGGTGTGTACATGGGTCAAAAGTTAAAAGTTTCTTTGATTCAGGTAATATGTGGTGCAAATTGTTCCCTAACTTAAATGCTTGAAATAAGGAATAGTTTAGCCTTATCTGTTATGCTTAGTTTTTTAGTTATTCAACAAAATAGGTCACAGGACAATAGAATCCAATAGCTGCCAATAGCTGAGAACTTTATTCGCCATTTTGGGTAATAACCAAACACGTAAGATAGTCAAAACTATTCCTATATTTCATTCTATGAGCTGAGCCAACAACTTGAACCAAGTTCTACAAAAATTGGAGCAAATTTTAATTTTTGACCCCTGTACAAACCAAAATTGACTTTTTCACCATTTTTGCACTTTTTACCCCCTAATTCTCAAACTTAAGGCGTATAAACTATACCTTTTTGGAATCCTTGTAACCAGACAAACATCATGGTTTGTTTTTCAACACAATCGGAACATTTTAAAACTTTGACCCCTGTGTAACCTTGAAATCCAAGCTGGGGGCCATGAAAGGGGTGTGGCAAGTTCTTCCATCATATTTTTTATTATCAATGCATAAAATACTTGTGTACCCAAATTCATAATTTTATCCATATTTGCACACTCACATAAGATCTGTGCACTACAGTCCCCCATTATTACAACTATGGCGTTTGTTTCTGTCGTATATTGGTTGTAACTGAGAGAGTCGAAAAAAGAGAAAATGAAAATCCATGCTCGTATTTCAGAAATCATGTCTTTTTTATTCCCTGAATTGACTTCTCACTGAATTATGATTTCTCATTTGTAGTTTCCCCATTAATAATTTACTTATTTGTATCATACCATTGTCTCCCAGGTTTAATTCGATTTACATCATTGAGTAGGCAATTTCCCCGAAGGATGCCTTTAACATATCCTCACAATGCCTTGTGATCTAGCGAAGCCGTGTGATCTCATGCATTAACTGCTATGCACCGATACAATGTTTATATTCTATATTTGTATTAAAAATGCCAGTACGTAGGTATTTGTTTGGGTGATTCCCGATGATTGAGTTGTTATTTGAATACCAACAGGCTTACAAGATATAACTTCGCAGATGTACAGTGCAATATAGTATAGGAAAGGTTAAAATCACAATCTGGCAAAAGCCCATGACTGGTGGCCATTTGTGGCCGTTTTTCTTTAACATCTCACATTGTTTCTTTATCTTATGATATAGAATGGAGATTTGTTTCCTGAGCAATTACATCAATGCAATTTGCCGGATTTGGCTTCAAGCCAGGGAATTTCCAGGGTAGAAGTCACAATCCTTGCATTTCAAACTCAAACCAGGGGCGGATCCAGGATTTGAAAAACGTCAAAATTACCGGGGGGCTGAAAGGCTAAACTTGTCCAAAAAAGGTCCAAAATGGGCTGATTTTGCAAGATTTTGCAGAATTACCGGGGGCGCGCGCCCACTCCGCCCCTCCCTGGATCCGCGCCTGCAAACGGTCAACTATAAAACTATATATTCAAAGAAAGGTGAGTTAGATGTTAGATAAATAGAAAAAAAAATCTTACTTATTGCTCCATACCTACATTCCATGGTGTCATGTTTACATAAAATGGCCCCACAGGCCACAACTTATCCGTGTGTGTGTGTGTGTATGAACTTACAAGAGATACATTCTGGGAGTATTTTTAAGTATAAAGAGACATTCTGAGAGTATTTTTACATTGTGGGAGTTACATTTTGGGAGTATTTGTACTAGAGTTACTATGTTACGAATTGTCCTATAACGGAATAAACCGTAATCTAGCATTGAGGCTTATTCCGTAAAAGAGTAGAAAAGAGGATTTTTCTAGTTTAGTAACTTTATAGGCCTGCGGCGTAATCCTCTTGGCTAAGAAAAAAAAATTAAAAAAATGAAAAATCTTTTAAAAATGTCTAAAAAAGTGTCTTTTTAAGAGAAAAATCTCAAAACTATATAGGTTTGAAATTCGTTCCTATATAGTTTTGAAAAAGTGTATTTTTCTTTAAAAATGTCTTAAAAAGAGATTTTTAAGTAAAACTCCCACAATGTAGCTCTTGCAAGTTTGAGTGTGTGTGCGTTTGACAGACTCCTGAATATTATTGTTGTATTAATTACACACACTGGCCAAAAGTATTGCAACATCCAGAAAAGGAAATTCATAATCACCAATTAATTTCAAATTATACCGTGGATTCTTGACCACACAATACGTATTAAATTCTAAAGCTGTGGTTTTCATACAGATGCTATTCCCCAGAATCCAAGATGGTGAACAAACTTTTAATTTGATTGTTATGTTCCCTAAATATGGCGGATTAAAGGAACAGCGAACGATAACTTGCTGATTCCACTCCAGAAGGAATACAGACACAGAAACAACCATAGGAATGGCGAAAAAGGGGTGTGCTTACAAATTTGGTCATATCTGGCTTATTATTTAATCAATTTCTTTCATTTTTTCAACATTTGGAAGTATATTAGACGTGTTTTGTAAAAACAACACTAAATCTATGATATAGTGATTGCATTAAGGTCAAAATCATCTTTAATCCTTGCACAATCTTTTTTGATTCGCGTAGTATTTACGTCACTAGAGGAAAATGACTACCAACCTGACGATCACCGCAAAAAAGGAGGTAGCAGTATTTGCAAAATACACATTTCGAGAAAAACGGCTTTGAAGATTTTGCGATTTTAATTTGCTCCATACTGTTAATTAAACATATAGTTCAATTAAAACCTAGTGGAAATTCGTCAAAATAAGTTACATTTCAAATATATTTATCTAATCAACTTCCAATTTATTTAGATATGCGAACAAAATAAAGTTAAATAAAATACGTCACTATGTGAAAACGACTAAATAGCAATTTCAACGTATAAATAACAAATTTTTTTTTTTTTTTTTTTTAACGGTTGCAGATGACCTTGACCTTGATAAGGTCACTGAATCATAGATTTGTTGTTGTTTTAATAAAGCAAATCTAATATACTTCCAAATGTTGAAAAAATGAAAGAAAACGATTAAAAAAAAAGCCAGATATGACCGATTTTGTAAGCACACCCCTTTTTCCTCCATTCCAATGGGATTTACACAGTTAAGCAAGAATGCGTCAATGTACGATATACGGGGCATATCATTATGAAAGTAATGATGACCCATGCTATTTTGTTTAATTGATCTATGAATAGCCATTATCTCCTTCATTGATCTTCAAAAAGAATTTAATGTTCACACAAAATCTCACCCAATTAATCCTGATGTGTAAATGAAAACACTAATACTTTCAACACTACAACTGTAACCCAGGTATAGATACAAGTTATGCCAATTAAAGGGACTAAACTCTTTGCAATATCCTAAATGGGAAGATCTTGTTTTCTTGCTCTGCAACAGGTGAATTGGTGTTTGGATTCGTCATATCAGTTGGCACATTGGTATAAATAAATTCATTGATTAATCTGTAGTTGAAATAATCAAGAAAATGTAGCATTAAGTTGACAAAGGCATGATATTCATATTGTACATTCTCACAAACACAAGCTTAATGTGTGTAAATCCCATAGGAATGGCGAAAAAGGGGTGTGCTTACAAATTTGGTCATATCTGGCTAATTATTTAATCAATTTCTTTCATTTTTTCAACATTTGGAAGTATATTAGACGTGTTTTGTAAAAACAACACTAAATCTATGATATAGTGATTGCATTAATGTCAAAATCATCTTTATTCCTTGCACAATCTTTTTTGATTCGCGTAGTATTTACGTCACTAGAGGAAAATGACTACCAACCTGACGATCACCGCAAAAAAGGAGGTAGCAGTATTTGCAAAATACACATTTCGAGAAAAACGGCTTTGAAGATTTTGCGATTTTAATTTGCTCCATACTGTTAATTAAACATATAGTTCAATTAAAACCTAGTGGAAATTCGTCAAAATAAGTTACATTTCAAATATATTTATCTAATCAACTTCCAATTTATTTAGATATGCGAACAAAATAAAGTTAAATAAAATACGTCACTATGTGAAAACGACTAAATAGCAATTTCAACGTATAAATAACAAAAAAGTCGGGCAAATACGTCGTTATGTGACGCGTGTAAGCAAATACGTCACTATGTGAAAACGACAAAATAGCAACTCTGCCGTGAACTGAAAAATACGTCGCACAAATACGTCGCTATGTGAAATGGCGAATACTTCAAAATGCAGATACGATGCTATGGGCCAGCGCGGAATAAATTTTCGACCAATACGTCGTTATGTGGTGCGGACAATTTAATGGTTTGCAAATACGTCATAATTTATATTTTACTAATTAAGCTACTTTGAGGTTTGAAATTTGGTGAATTTTCTAGAGTAGTACAAAACAAACGTATATACCAAATTTCTCCAATTTGTCTTGTTAGATCTAGAGGCAATTTCCCCTAAATACAAGGCAGGAGTCCGCTCCGTGATTTTTAAAAGTGGCAAAAAATGGTATTTAGGGATTCATGGGATATAAAACTACTCATTTTCCATCATGTAAAGCCAAAAAGCCCACGACAATCGAATATTCCTAACTTTTGTTGGTGAAAAATGATCCCACTATATCGTATGTCAATGGAAATTGACAGTTTTGAACTTTATGACGTCATTCTGACGTGAGGCTAGGCATGGTAGTAGTCATTTCGGTATCAATAGAAAGCGAAAGACCCTATCCAATAGTATCAAAATCAAGTGTCTGTAAAATTCCTATCTCGTGCTAGACGTGTTGATAATTGTCTCTCGAAGGGGGTGTTTGCCACCCCCATCCATCACTTTGAGATCACCCTTTATCTTAGCCATACCCCGGTTGGTGTTTGTTTTTGCATGAAAATGAGCGTAAAATGTCAATTGACATTAAATATCATTTGGCACCAGAAAAGTTGGACGCAAAAGGGGGACGGGTTCTTAGGGACCCGTAAATTAAATTTGGCCAGTTTACGACTGACTGACGATATAATTTCTCCCGACTCATATTTTTTGTATCTTTTGGATACGCATCTTTTCATGATAAATATTAAAACCCATCTCCCAGTTTATCAGATGACTAGTACGGGTCCCTATAGCACCCCGTGCACGAACGGGAGAGTCAGTAAGAAAAAAATAATTAAAACCAGTAATCATTAATATTTCCTGTTTAATTATTTATAAATTCATGTTATTAAACAATAAATGATAATATAAAATTCAGCTAACCCTCTATGTGCGACCACTTTGCTTTTGCCACATCTGCATCCCGCCACTGTACAAATCAACGGGAAGGTTAAACGGCAGACAATGCCACCTACCAAAAATGTGAAATATTGAAATGACATTATCTGTGATCAATATAGGTAGATTGGACCACTTATTTTAGAACACATATTATGAACTTTTTCATTCCAAATATATATTGTGGAAACGAGGCAGTGTTAGTTTGTACTAATGCTTGGATCCTAATTTAAAATAGATTTCTTTGTGGGATTATAATTTTATTGCTTAATTGTCATTGTCTTTTCCTGCAAAAATGCCTTCGGAGAAAGTGGTTTCCTTAGGGGGTTCCATGCCCCCCTCTTGTCCACAAACGGGTGTAGAGAGACCCTGTCTACTAAAGTGTTAGCAATTGCTCAATACTTTCTAAAACAGCGCACAATATATTCCGTATGAAATCCGCCATTAAGTAATAATGATACGCAACCGTTGAGTGATTGTTATTGCTATTCTTGAGATTAATATAAATTGGCCAAAATTGATGTTGAAAACATGATTCTCAAATGTGTTGGACATTTTACGACACATTTGAAAAGCGTTAAGGAAAATGTTGAGTAAATTTTCCCTTTAAATTACATGATGTTTTCCTGGCATTTCCTATTTCGCACACAACAAAACAATTACTAAATTTAGCTCAAATGTTTTTCGAATGATGTTTAAAAATACTCCCGCGTTAATTTCTTCTCAACAATAGTGTTATTTTGACATTTTATAGCTTGAATGACACCTGTACGTGATATTATTACCAAGTGATAACTTCAATGATCACTTGACACAATCACTTCTTACCTCTTGTTTGTTATTAAGGATGTTCTTAAAATGATAGTGCTGGGAAGAAATGCCTCGTTATATAGGTCAACTGCAGACCGCGCTGATTGATATTTAAAACAGGCTTAAAATAAGTAAAATGTAAAAGAAATAACGATATAAAGAGGCCCTGCTGTATATGAAAGGGATACAATGGCATAGCAAATTATTCAGACATAATGACATGGACACTTAATGAAATCGTTTCCACAAATTTGAAAACAATTTGGTTGTTTACAACTGTAAAACTATATTAAAAAGGGCCAGCAAGTAAAACGTTCGGTAAAACTATAAAAACAGCAAGAGTTAGAGGCAATTCCTGCCACGGAAATTCAAGGCGTTGACATCCTTGCCAGATTTTTTTTTTGTTTTTAGTTGCGTATTGAAACAATTAAACAAACATATAGACATTGTATTTCAGGCTTATAGTCAGATATTGATCTGACATTTGCTGGGATTAGCACATAATATACAATAGCAATGCTCTTTGAGCTGATATGACTGCATACTTTTCAAGTTTGACAAAATGCTGCATGGCACTAATGTCAGCATCCTTAGGCTACAATATTAGGTGTCTGTGGCAGAGAAGTGACGCCTACGAGGGAAAATATTGTTACTCCTTCTTTGTTTACAAAGTGTAAACACCATAAGTGTTTTCGAATTTGTGGAAGTGATTTCAGTAAGGGCCCATTTCATTATGTCTAAATATTTTCCATTACATTGTGTTTCTATATAAGACGCGTATCGAATCTAATCATGGCGCGCAATAGTAGAATAGTAGAACTTCAACTTGTTTTCTTGGTAAACTTAAAAAATGCCTTTATCGGAACAAATCGATAAATCATGGCTCGACCTCCATTATTTTGACTTCTACCCTGTTAAGTTTCTAGTTTCAAACAAAATCCAGCGAATTACATTGATACATTTACTCAGGAAACAAATCCACCCTATATCATTTGACGCAGAACAAGAAGAGAAGTTACAGAAAAGAAAGAGCCACATTAAATGGGCATCAATCATGAGCTTTTGCCAGAGTGTGATTTCAAGCAGTACATACTACACTGTGCTGTATCTGTACCACACTGTCTTACAGCACTGTCAGTTCTCAAAGAACAACACAATCATCGAGGAAGCACCCAAAAAACTCACTAAAATGTTCATGGCGTTAAATGCGTACTTTGCGAACACATTGTTTCGGTTACAAGAATACCTATACATTGTGGTTTTTCAAATACATCCTCGGGGCAATTGCCTTGTAAATAATGGAAAACGAATTGAACATGAGAGACAATGGAAGGCTAGAAAGAAGTTAATTATTCAGTGCCTTTTGTAAGAATTAAAAGACACGATTTCTGAAATATGAACATATTTTTTCTCTTGATTTCAACTTCTCTTAGAACGTCATTGCATGTCTTTCCAATAAGTTAGTTTTTCGCTTGAGGGTCAATACGCCTGCTATTCACCTGACCTTGAACTATGTAGATGTAGCATTTCGCATATACAATTTAAGTACATTTCCTGTTTACAATGACAATACATACACCCATATATAAGTTAGGACGTATTACAAACTCTATTGGTTTTTAAACATCGATATTTCCATTATTATTAAATTAGAAGGGTTCAAACAAACATATCCCCACGTACTTCTTTCACCGGGACTGATAGAGAAAGCCGCTATTCCCGATGTTTGCTTTCCCCATGTCGCCACCCGCCACTGTACAAACATAGGAAGTTAGAAGGTAGATAATACAATTTACCAGAAATGGGATCGTGTCCATCTGTGTTATTATTTGTTATTTAATCACTAATAAGATATATCGACTGGTAATTCCGAAGATTTCAGATCATAAAAAAATTAAATGATTTCGAATCACCAGCATTGCAGCATACTATTCTTTTTAAATTTCTCACATTGCTTTGGCGTGCGTCTTCACTGTTTGTAGTATGTTCCTTTGTATTTGTACAACTTCTCTGTGACTCTTTCTAGCCACTAGGCATTTTTGCATATTTATGCTTTCTAGTGAATGCAATTTGCACTTTGTTTCATGGATGTAAAAAAAAATCTGACTAAATAAATCAGCCATCGTTTGTTTTTATTATTACAAGAATAACTTAAGACGAGGTTATTCAATTTCCTGAGCGAGAGTATAGACCGAGCGGTTATCTGGCATATAATACTTTGTGTAATGAATGCAGCGCCCCCTAATAACTCTATTTCAAAAAGCCAACATTTCGAGTTACATAGTTCTGCCATATGAAGGCCGTGGTGATTTTTTTTTTAAATATTGAATAACACCTCATTGAGTCATACAATAATATATATAAAAAAAAATCTGACAAAAGTAGTGCATATCAGTTTGGATAGTCTAATATTCATGATCCTGCTTTCTTTAGAAAGCCTACAGCATGTCAAAGTTGACATTTAAAACAATGCAACTGCATATGATTATCTATTGTGGTAAAATAAATTATTTTGTGTACTAACAACTTTAGAACAGTATGCAATTCATCAGAATACAAAACTACTTTCCTGCAAAATTTTACATTTACTCTAATAATTTAGATATACAATAATACAATATTACAATAATAAAAAAATGCAATATCAGAACTTACGCGCCATATTTTGGATTTAAAAACGTAGTGCATTTTGCATGTTCCCTATTAATATTAATAAGGTATTGTATGGTTGGCCTAATGTCCAATTAATCGAAAATCTTGGATTTTCGACCAACATCTTGGAGTATCGGTCGAAAATTCAAGATTTTCAATTGATAATCCAAGATTATCAAGAATAACTTAGACTTTCAATTGATAATCCAAGATGTTCGATATGTGAATGAAAAACCTGGATTATCACTTGATAATCCAAAACTATCGACTCGAAAATCCAAGTTTTTCTAATTATTGGACATTGATTCTGAAAATCTTGGATTTTCAGTCGATAATCCAAGATTTTCGACTTCTCTGTACAATAAGTCGAAAAACCTGGATTATCAAAGTGAAAATCCAAGTTTTTCGATTTGATAGTCCAAGTTATTGACATCAAGTTAAAACTCTTGGATTATCGACCGAAAATCTTGGATTTTCGACGCTAAATGTACAATAAATCGAACATCTTGGATTATCAAGGTGAAAATCCAAGTTTTTCGACTTGATAAGCCAATTTATTGAAATCAAGTTGATAAACTTGGATTATCGACCAAAAATCTTGGATTTTCGACGCTAAATGTACAATAAATCGAAAATCTTGGACTATCAAGGTGAAAATCCAAGTTTTTCGACTTGATAAGCCAAGTTATTGAAATCAAGTTGATAAACTTGGATTATCGAACGAAAATCTTGGATTTTCGACGCCAGATGCCCCTTAACTTGAAAATCCAAGCTGTTGGTCAGTTGATAATCCACTTGTACGTTTATCGATAATTCCAAGATTTTCGATTTTCCTGTACAATAAGTCGAAAAACTTGGTTATGAAGTGAACATCCAAGTTTTTCGATTGATCGTCCAGTTATCAAAATCAAGGGCAATATAGGCACTTAACATGCTAAAACCCGATAGTTCCCCCCCCCCCCCCAACACCAGGGGCAAGTATAGTTCATTTGCTTCATGATAATGAGCTTAAAGGAGAGCTCTCAAACATGCTCAAACTCACAGCTTCCGTGGGCAGTATAGTTCATCTGCTCAAGATAATGAGATCCTAGAGCTCTCCGAGACCACTCAACATAGCTAAACCCAGAAGCTCCAGGGGCTCCGCCCCCTGGACCCCCTAAGGGGCTTTGCCTCAGGACCACATTAGGGGTCCTAAAGCGAGTCCCCTAGATCCCCGTAACCTCTTGCTCCCGGGCGCCACTCCACTATCTACGCCACGAAAGGTATAGGTGTCCAATAAATCGAAAATCTTGGTTTATCAAAGTGATAATCCTAGTTTATCGACTTGATAATCCCAGATTATCAAATCAAGTTTATTGAAATCAAGTTGATAAACTGGATTTATCGACCAAAGATCTTGATTTTCGAATCTAAATGTACAATAATCGAAAATCTTGGACTATCAAGGGGGGGGTGAAATCCAAGTTTTTTCGACTTGATAAGCCAAATTATTGAAATCAAGTTGATAAACTTGGATTATCGAACGAAAATTTGGGTTTTTCGACGCCAGATGCCCCTTAACTTGAAAATCCAAGTTGTCAAGTGAAACAGGGGGGGGATTATCAAGTGTAGTAACGATTTAACGATAATCCAAGATTTTCGATTTTCCTTGTACAATAAGTCGAAAAACTTGGATTATCAAAGTCAATCCAAGTTTTTTCGTTTGATAGTCCAAGTTATCAAAATCAAGTTGATAAACTGATTACGACCAAAAATCTTGGACTTTCGACGCTAACTGCACAATATTGAAAATCTTGATTTTTAAATTGATAATCCAATATTCTCAAATGGAGTGAAAAACTTGGATATCAAAATGAAAATCCAAGATTTTCAAGGTACACATGGCGTAGCTGAGGGGGCAATGGGGGGGGGGCCCGGTGGCCCCGGGCGCCACCACTCATGGGGGCGCTGAAATGACGTTGGGGAAAAATTAAAATTGACACTGTCACACGCAGTATAGGCCATATAGTTCATACTGAGAGCCTTTGAAGGCACTAACATTCTTTAACAAGTCGAGAGCCTCCGGAGGCTCCGCCCCCTGGACCCCCCAAGAACATTATAGTTCATATGCTTCATTAAAACTACTAGCTCTCCGAGGCACTCAACACATGCTAAACCAAGCTTTCTCCGTGGCACCGCCACCTGGACCCCACCAAGGCAGTCAAAGGCACTTAAACATGCTAAAGCAATTAAAGCGGCACTAGCACATCTTCACAAAATACAAAATTGACACTGTCACAGCACTATAGGCCTATATAGTTCATAACGGAGAGCCCTTTAGGCACTCACACATGCTTAAAGGTCGAGAGCCTCCGAGGCTCCGCCCCCTGGACCCCACCAGAGGCAATATAGTCATATGCTTCATTTAAACTAATAGCTCTTCCGAAGGCCCCCCCCCCCCCATCAAACATGCTTAAATAATAAACCAAGCTTCCGGGGCAACCGCCACCTTGGACCCCACAGGGCAGTCATAGGCACTTAAACATGCTAAAACCCGAGACTTCTGGGGCTTCGCCCCCCGTACCCCCCCCCCCCCCCCCAACACCAGGGGCAAGTATTCATGATAATGAGATAAAGATAGCTCTCAACATGCTAAAACCTCAAAACCTCACCGCTTCGGGGCATATAGTTCATCTGCTTCAAGAAAATGTATACCTGAGAGCTCTCGGTCGAAGACACTCAACATGCTAAAACCGAGAGCTTCCAGGGCTCCGCCCCCTGGACCCCCTAAGGGGCTTTGCCTCCGGACCCCATTAGGGTCCTAAGGCGAGCCCCTTTAAAGGATCCCCGTTAACAGCTTGCTCCGGGCGCCACATCACTAGCTACGCCACTGAAAGGTATAGTGTCCAATAAATCGAAAATCTTGGTTTATCAAGTGATAATCCAAGTTTATTCCAATTGATAATCCAAGATTATCAAAAATCAAGTTGAAAAACTGGAATTATCGATTGAAAATCGAAGATTTCGACGCCAAATGATCAATAATTCGAAAAACTATATATACTAGTTATAGTATAAATATACTATTCCAACGTTCAATTTTTATCGTCCTCTGCACTGCAAGCAAATCACTCAAATTTTTGGGTAAAAAAAAAACAGGGGAAAAGCGTTCTCAGAATACTAGTGAACCATAAATAAGCAGAAAAATGCTAGAATCAAAACTTTGACATCTTTAGGGAAAACGCATCAATACTCTTTGCATTAAAGTGGCTACCCACGTTCAAGATATCTCACCAGTTAGAAAGTCATGCATATAGTTGGGAAGCGCACTTTTATATGAGTTTAATTTTTCCGCTGCTATGTTATGTGACCAGTTGATGTCGATGTAATATTTTCCATATCAATTTACGGTCCATTTCCTGTTTACATGACAATACCACTACACCCATATATAAGTTATGGTCTCCAAATTTCTATTAGCGCTGGCGTTTTTTTTTTTGTTTTTAACGATTTTTCTGTTATTATTATTAACAATAAATGGTTCCAGCAAAAATCCCTCCCTACTATCTACTTCCTACCATATAGGATTGATACAGAAAGCTCCGTACTCACTGATGTTAATTGTATCCATCTAAAACCCTTTAAAAATCTCTCGCTTTTTCCTTTCGGATGCTATTAAATAGAAGAAGTATACTGTTACTGCCGAAGGGAGTCAGACTGCCCCTTTGGTAAGCCTCTCTGGTTTCAAATTTCGTCTTTATAACGTCCAGTTTAGATTAGTGACCCCCATTATTGGCTAGAAGTAGGTGTGAACTTTTTTTTTTTTTTCGTTTAGTAAATACGTGCACGCATTCTCTTACCACATTATTTTAAAAAAAAAAAAAAAAAAACAATTAACCATAACTACCCATAAACGAACTCCAATACAGACGGTAAACAATCTAGATTGCGATAACAACGACAAGAAAAAAAAATGCCTTCAAACTGCACCACCAAATTTGGCAGATATCTACATCAAGATTTCAAAAGCATTGCACATTTTTGAAAGCGCCTCATTGTAACAGTTTTGATATTTTTGCACAGTTCTATGGTAAATGGCAATGAGCTATACCTGTGAATTGTGAAGCTCAATTGCTCTATATGTCACAAAGAGGGGATTTTGTAATTAGAATAATTAGAAGACGGGCCACTGAAAGATCTACGACTTGAAGAGCACGTATATCTAATATCTTTCATGCATATCCAGATTGAACACCACAGTGTTAGAAATCAAAAACTTGATTTATATACCTTTATTGTGTTAAGTTTACCCTCGTCCTCCCGAAGGGGTGGGGGGGGTGGTTACCACCCCCCTTCAGATTTTCCCCGGCTTGCTAAAACCCCCCTTTTTTGGGTCAAAATTATTTACTTTAATTGTCAATTGACATTTTTTCCCGCTATGCCTTTTCAAAATCCCAACACAAATGTCCACGCGGGTATAGGTATGATACAGGGTGATCCCCCCCCCAAAAATGATGGATGGTGCAACCACCCCACCCCATATCGGACAGAAGTCCCATATGCTAGCACAAACACAGGAATATCACAGACACTTGATTTTGGTATCAAGAGCTAAGGTTCTTTTCTTTCCACTGACACCAAAGTCCAACACGCCTGCATCACGTCACAATGACGTCATAAAGCTTCGCCACGCTAGCAAAATTTGGCAAGTTCCATAGACACCCATATTGTATAATAAGTAAAAATCAAGTGTTTGGTGCGCCAAAAAAGTATGATGCCAATTTTCATGCGGTTCTTTTGGGCTATACATACATCAACATAAGGCTTTTCTAAGGCGCCATTTCAAATAGATCACAGCGCCGAGATGGAATTCAAAAATATTTCAATTGAAAGCAAACAATCAAACTAAAAACAGCAAAACTGAAACAAGCAGTCAGATTTTTTGGAAACAGTAGTATTTAACCCCTCGTCTACCGAAGGGGGGTGGTTACCACCCCCCTTCAGGTTTTTTTTCCCCGGCATGCTAAAACCCCCTTTTTTGGTGCCAAATTTTTAATGTGATTGCCAATTGACATGTTCCCCTCCTTTAATCGAAAAACAACCATCCACCAGGGTATATGTAAATACAGGGTGATCCCAAAGTGGATCGATAGGGGGGGTGCAGACCCCCCCCCCCATCGAGAGAGAAGTACCAACATGCTAACACAAGCACAGGAACATCACAGCCCCTTGATTTTTGGTACCATATATAGGCTCTGGTCCTCCTCTTTCCTTGATACCAAAATGAGTACCAACATCCTAGCATTACGTCACAAGACGTCAAAAGTTCGCATGGCCGCAAACTGCCACATTTCCTCCATAGACAACACACAGTGAAAAATTCAATTTTTCGCCAAAAAGCTAGAAAACTCAGATTTTTCCATTTTTCAATGCGGTTTTGACTCTACTTGTGGGACAATTCTAGTTTTTTATATCATGAATCATTTTAGAGCTATAATAGGGTGTTTGAGTCCGCGAAATTGCGAAATATCATTTGCCACCCTATATTCATATTTTCGTACTTTCCTCACATATGACATCATGGTGACGTCATAATGAGGTGGATTAGTACTTATTTTGGTATCCCCCCACAACCCCAAAATCGCAATGGAACGATGAAACTCTAAGCTATCCTGTGGTACCAATTTAACAAGGAATCGGGTTTTCAGTAACGAAAATCACAGGGGGGGGTGGTAACCACCCCCCCCCCCCTTCGAGAGTTTTGTTACAAAAAATGGCTCAGGTAATACGAGGGTTTAAGTCCTTTCTTGAAGGTAAGCAGTGATATAGCAGAACGGAGTTCAGATGGTAGTGAGTTCCACAGTGTGGGAGCGGTGAGAGAAAAACTGCAGTTGAAAGCAGATTTCAGACCTTTTTGATTTAAACTTTGGAACAGTGTTGGCACGCACTTCATAACAAAAACGCACTTTGTAACAAAATTGTTACGAACTGCGTTAATCTCTCTTGTGATAGAACAAAAAAGGGACAACTTCAACGCACTTCATAACAAAATTAAAAAAGTGATGAAATTTTCAAAGATTTTCCATTTAAGAACGTTACTCCACACGAAGTTGTTACGAACTGCGTTAAGCTCTTTTGACAAAACAAAATAGGGACAGCTTCGACGCACTTTGTAACAAATCTATTTTGACGAAATCTTGAAAGATGTCCATTAAAGAACACTAACTCGCCCCGCATCGACTCGCCCAATACCAACTCGTCCATAGCAAATCGCCCCATACTAATTCGTTCCAGTATTGTCTCATCTCATATCAACTCGCTCCATACCAACTCCTCCCATTAACAAACTCGCCTCAATATTAAGTCACCCCATATCGACTCGCCCCATATCAACTCGCCCTAATTATTAATTCGCCTATATCAACTCTCCCAATATCAACTAGCCCGATACCAAATATGCCAAATATTACTTCGCACATTACGAAATGGCCTCGTATGAAATCGTCCAATGGTCATTTTACTCGCCCTATTATTAACTCGCCCAGATCAAATCGCCACGATTTAACTCTCCCCATTTCAACTCGGCCCATATCAATCGCCGATACCAACTCGTCCAATTATTAACACGCCCAAATCGAATCACCTCTTACCAATTCGCCTTATTAACAACGTTCCCATAATCAACTCGCTCATTATTAACTTCCCACATGGCACCTCACCCCAGACCATTTGACCCCAATATCACTTCGCCACCTTCATTCAGCCCACTTTATAATTCAAATATCTTTCCAAGACGATATAACTTCAGCAACCCACTTTGTTACGAAATAGTTACAAAGTTTATTAAGGTACTACTGCGGTAGTACATGACAACACAACAAATCGAGAGAAGTATAAAAATATATTGAATCTTGATAAAACGTACTCTCTTAAAATGAAAGAGTGAAAAATCACTCTGAATTTCGAGTAATTTTAAATTAACTCTAATCGAGTGGCTTTTAGCTCTAAAAGAGCGAGAAAATGCAACCTGACACCTTAACTCGCGGCTAACCGAGCTCACTCTGTTACCGAGTGGCTCAAAATGCCACTCTTTTCGGAGTGAAGCCCCTCTGATCTCTTAATCGACCGGATTTTTTAGCTCTAAAAGAGTTAGAAAATGCTCACTCTTTTTTCGGACGAGTTAAGTGAGAGCGTCCAGCAAACAGTTGAACGAAGTTGAAATTAGTGAAGAATCATAGATATCTTCACTGGTGACAGTATATTATATTGTATGTGTCTGTCACAGTTCATAGCATTTACAGACAAAGTGTGGAGGAGCATTAATGTTCTTACTGTATTATTCACTCGTACTACGGTAGTCTCGCCAGCTAGGCTTACACATATACAAACGCACAATCATGCTGTCACGGGCAGGCATGTATATACACGTCATGCATTGCCACAATCATGCATGTCTCACTGAATCATGCCAATGATGCGCCACAATATTCATTCATGTCACGATGCTATGAATTATGACCTACACATACAATATACTCACCAAACAAACAAAATTCACAAAGAATCACAACTCTATAAGAGTGACTAGTTCACTCTAAAAAGGAGTTATCAGTTCACTCTTTCCTTAGAGTTATTTTGTTCACTCTTTATTTTGAGTGGATCTCACTCTAAAAGATGCTTTTTTTTTTTTTTTTTTTTTTTTAGCTCTAAAAGAGTGAGAAAATGCTCACTCTTTTTCGGAGTGAACTAATAGCCAATCAGAAACGCCGCAAATCGCGTGATTATTTTCGAACAACATGGCGGACGAGTTAAGTGAGACCGTCAACAAACAGTTGAACGAAGTTGAAATTAGTGAAGAAATCATAGATATCTTCACGGGTGAGTATATTATATGTGTCGGTCACAGTTCATGCCACAATCATGCATGTCTCACTGAATCATGCCAATGATGCGCCACAATATTCATTCATGTCACGATGCTATGAATTATGACCTACACATACAATATACTCACCAAACAAACAAAATTCACAAAGAATCACAACTCTATAAGAGTGACTAGTTCACTCTAAAAAGGAGTTATCAGTTCACTCTTTCCTTAGAGTTATTTTGTTCACTCTTTATTTTGAGTGGATCTCACTCTAAAAGATGCGTCACTCAGCTGGCTCTTTTTTGGAGTGAGATTTCACTCTTTTAGAGTGGTTTTTCACTCTTTCGTTTTAAGAGAGTATGATTTAGAACTATGTTCGTCCTACCTTAATTCAGCCCACTTAAATTATCTTTTATTATTCAAGAAAGTTGGACTTAAGGGGAATTTTCGTATCCCTTAAGGAATCTTTTGTTAGCGGTTTATTCCATCAAAAGATATGAATAGTAATTTATGAAAATGAGGTGGAATAACAAAGGATATGAATATTAATAAATTTAAATAACAAAAAGAGCTCATTATAAGCTAATGAATGATTAATACTGTTAGTATGATGATGATGATTTTTTTTTTTTTTTTTTTTTCGTTTTAAGAGAGTATGATTTAGAACTATGTTCGTCCTACCTTAATTCAGCACACTTAACTTACAAATACTTTAAATATCTACCCATTACCATATACTAGAGTAACACGCTTTGTAACAAAAATGTTACATGGTTCATTAATTCCTTTTTAAAAGGGGCAACGTCAACGTACTATGTAACACAATTGTTACAAAGCGTTTTAATTAAACTGCTGATGCTGCTGCTCTATATGGCAGTATGAGAATGATAACTCACCCCATTTCAACTTGCCCCCATATCAAATCACCCAGACATATTTCGGCGCACTTTACTAACTACAAAAGGCAAAATAACTTCCCGTAACGATAAACCTTTAGCAACTCACTTTGTAACAAAATTTTAACAAAGTGCGCTAAAAGTTTTAAAAGAGAGAATTTTTACAAAGTGCATTAAGCTGCTGCTGCTCTATATGGCAGTAAGCGATAACTTCACACTAACACAGATGAAAAGTTAAAAAAATCTTGTCATTTAATATTTGTAGGATTATTAGCTAACATGTAAGTCAACATATGTTTCTACAATGAACTCCGATATGATGAATATAAAATATTATGGCACCAATGGGTTACTATACTTTCCAAATTTATGTCACTAGGTATAATGCATTATGAAAATTATTATTATTATTATTATTATATGACTAATGGTGGATTGAGGGGGAAATTATCTTTTATTATTCAAGAAAGTTGGACTTAAGGGGAATTTTCGTATCCCTTAAGGAATCTTTTGTTAGCGGTTTATTCCATCAAAAGATATGAATAGTAATTTATGAAAATGAGGTGGAATAACAAAGGATATGAATATTAATAAATTTAAATAACAAAAAGAGCTCATTATAAGCTAATGAATGATTAATACTGTTAGTATGATGATGATGATATATATATATATATATTGCACCGTTTAAAATAAAACTCGGACGGAAAAAGTTAAAATGACCCCCTTTGTAACAAAAATGTTACAAAGTGCGTTAGAACTTGTAAAAAGGGACAACTTCAACCCACTTTGTAACAAAATTGTTACAAAGTGCGTTAAGCTGCTGCCGCTTCTTTATTTGGCAGTAAGAGATAATATCAACACACTAACACAATAGAAAAGTGTTTTAAAAATCTTGAATCTTGAAACATCTTGCGATTTTAATAGGAAATTATTCGTCAGACTTGCTTTAACTAAACCCATACCAACTCGTCCACTTTAACACTTAACTGCATAAGGGGTTTTCACTTCCGTTAGTGCATAAGACTTGTCCTAGAGGCCCATGCATTATAAAACCCAAATGATTTTTAGATGAAATCCACCACAAGGTAGAAGGCTTCAAAGACATCAACAATAAGGAAATACAAAGTGAACAAATTGGTTCAGTAAGAAAGCTAGGGGCAAACTATTAATTTCAACATGCGTCGAAATTGGCGAAAGACTTTAATTAGTTTCTGCATATTCTACGGCGTTGATTCACCTAGACTTGTGTTGATTATTTTAGTTGGTAAAGAATGAACTATATTTATCATATTAGGCAAATATAAACATCTCATGCAATTTCATATTTTTAGGGATACTTGTTTGTTAACATGTATTTTACAATAAGTTTCTACAGTGAACCGCGATATGATGAATATAAAATATTATGGCAGCAATCGCTTTCTCTACTTTCCAAGAATTTGGAATGTTTATTACTTTGTTTATGTCGCATTATGAAAATTAGAATAACAGTTATTCTATTAATTTGTTTTGGTTTGTTTTGGATTTTTTTCTGTATTTTTTTGTCTATTTTTTGTTTCATTTGTGTCATGGACAATTCTGTTGATGCATAATGGGAGCTCCAAGGGTCCCATGTTTATTAAAGCAAAAACGACACGATGGATTTGTATTTCTGGCCTCAATTCAAGCACAACTAAAAGAGAGACAAATACAAAACAATATTCAAAATAGATGAGTTGACATGTGACGTCAACGCCGGGCAACGAACAAAGCACTGCCCGGCAGTATGCGTGAGCATCTGCAGGGCTTGTGCTTTTAAAATTCGCGCTCAATCAGGCGTAATAAGGCTATTGAATGCTGTAACTGTATGGACATATTCTTCGCACCGCTAACATGTCAGTAGACCAGGTGCTAACTTTGTGTTTGTAAACATTGATGTCACCTCATCTATATTGCAGGGTTTAAATACGACGACCGAAAAGAAGAAGATATGGCCCCTAGCAGGCCCCCTCATGCAGTAAAGTGTTAACTCAGCCCACTTTACAACTTAAAAATACTTCAAATATCTTCCCATGGCGATATACCTCAACAACCCACTTTGTAACAAAATTGTTACAAAGTGCGTTAAGTTGCTGCTGCTCTATATGGCAGTAATATATAACTTTCTTACAGTAAGTAACATTATGGAGAAGTATATCCCTTTACATAAAGGAAAATGACTAGCAACCTGACGATCACCCCAAAAGGGGAGGTAGCGGTATTTGTGGTGTTAGATCTAGGAGTACTAATCTTCCCCTGTAAACCCAATGCAGGAGTCCGCTCCGTGATTTTGAAAAGTGGCAAAAAATGGCATTTGGGGTTTTAAGGGATATGGCGGTAAATGATAACTTCAACACACTAACAAATTTAACGCACTTTGTACGATTTTGTTACAAAGTGGGTTGAAGTTGTCCCTTTTAAAAAAATAACGCACTTTGTAACAATGTTGTTACAATGTGGGTTGCTGAGGTATATCGTCATGGGGAGATATTAAAAGTATTTTAAAGTTGTAAAGTGGGTAGAGTTAACACTTAACTGAGTAAGGGACCTGCAAGAGGCCCATCTTTGGCTTTTCGGTTCGCGTATTTTAACGCTGTAATACAGTTAGTTTAAGTTCTTTGTATTTGTCTATCTTTTAGTTGCTTTGCATTGCCGCAAAAATAATCAAATCCATAGCGTCGTTTTTGCGTTAATTAGCATGGGTCCCTAGAAGCCACCCGAAAGTGCCATTGACAAAAATGAAAAAAAAAAAAAAACATTAAGTTATTGTGATTCTGATTTTCATAATGCATACACCTAGTGACATAAACAAGTAAATGAGCAATAGCAAAATTCTTGCAAAATATTTTATAATTATTCATCATATCGCAGTTCACAGTGAAAAACCTATGATAAATTACATGTTACCAAACAAGTAACCCTAAAAAGAAATATGAAATGGCAAGTTTTTAAATACTTTTCTATTTTGTTAGTGTGTTCAAGTTATCCCTTACTGCCATATAGCACAGCAGCAGCTTAACGCACTTTGTAGACTTTTTGTTACATTCTGCGCCTTGAGCGCCATTTTTGGTGGATTTGTGCGCAATATAAATCCGCATTATTATTATTATTGTTATAGTGGGTTAAAGCTGTCCCTTTTAAAAAATAACAATTTTGCTTCAAATTGGGTCGCTGAGGTACATCGGCATGTGAAGATATTTAAAGTATTTTTAAGTTGTAAATTGGGTTGAATTAACACTTAACTGCATAAGGTCCTGCTAGCATGGGTCTAGGAGCCCCCCCCCCCGGAAATGTCAATGCTAAAAATGAAAACACAAACAAACGAACTTATAGAGTTACTCTGATTCTGATGTTTATAATGCATACACCAAGTTACATAAACGAAGTAAATAAAAAAATCTTGGAAAGTATGGCATTATATTTTATATTCATCATTTCGCAGTTCACTGTAGACACATATGGTAAATATTTTTTTTTATTTTTATCATATTCAATTAAACACTTTTTTTTATTTTGTTAGCTTGTTGAAGTTATCCCTTACTGCCATGTAGAGCAGCAGCAGCTTAATGCACTCTGTAACAATTTTGCTACATAGTGGATTGCTAAAGTTATATCGTAATGGACATATATTTTAAGTATTTTTAATTTGTAAAGTGGTCTGAAATAATGTAGGGGGGTTTGATATGAGGTATGTTGAAACGGGGCTCGCTAAGAATGGGGCGAGTTGGTAATGGAGCGAATTTGTTAGTGTGTATGAGTTCTCCCCTACTGCCGTATTGAGCAGCAATATGAGCTCAACCATTTTATAACAATTTTATTACAAAGTGGGTTGCTGAAATCATGTTGTCATTGGAGGTTATTTAAAAAATTTTAATTTATAAAGATTTTTATATAATTCTGTATCGTGTTACTTAGTGTAGTGAAGTTATAATTTACTGCCATAAAGAGCAGCAGCAGCCTAACGCACTTTGTAACAATTAACATTTGGTTACAATGTTGGTTGAAGTTGTCCCATTTAAAATTTTGTAACGCACTTTGTAACAATTTTTTACAAAGTGGCTTGGTGAAGAATATCGTCATGAGAAGATATTTAATGTATTTTAACTTGTAAAGTGTGCTGAGTTAACAATTAACTGCATGAGGGAGCATCCTAAGGGCCCATTTTTGTGTTTCGGGCCGCGTATTTTAACGCTGCAATATATTTCGATTGTATTGTTTTGTATATGTCTATATTAGTTGCGCTTGCATTGAGACAAACATTCAAATCCATCGCGTCGTTTTTGCGCTAATTACCGTGGATCCCTAGGAGCCCCCCTTATGCACGTGTCCATGACAAAAATAAAAAAGAGAGTTACTGTGATTCTGATTTTCAGAATATATTGCAGCGTTAAAATACACGGACCGAGAGCAAAAAAATGGGCCCCTTATGCAGGTAAGTGTTAACTCAACCCAATTTACAACTTCAAAATACTTTAAATATCTTCCCATGGCAATGTACCTCAGCAACCCAACTTGAAAGAAAATTGTTACAAATTGCGTTATTTTTTTTAAAAGGGACATCTTTATTCCACTATGTAACAAAATTGTTACAAAGTGCGTTAAGCTGCTGTTGTTCTGTATGACAGTAAGGGATAACTTGAACACACTAGAAACAAAATAGAAAAGTATTTTAAAATTCTTGCCATTTCATATTTTTTTAAAGGTCCCAGGAAATGCAAATAGAATTAATGTGGTTTGCGTCAAGTCTAAAAGGAGGAGCTTGAAAGCATTCAATATTTGGGTTGGTGATGACATCATTAGCTAAATTATTGATTTTTCAGAGAGTAATAGAAAATTCCAGGTGACTGGTGTGAATCTATTCATGACACTGACTGAAAATCAATAGTTTCACTAATGATGTCACTGGTAGTGTATTCTTTTTTTCTAGCCCTGTTTTATTGGAATGGATGTCCCGGTAAATATTTGGAGGTGGTTATCATCTCATTCTGGGACCTTTAAGGTTACATGTTTTGTCAGATTACCATAGATTTCTACATGAGCTGCGATATGATGAATATAAAATCTAATGCTATATTTCTCAGATTTTTTTGTTTTGGTATTATGTTATGGACTAAGTGTATTCCTTATGAAAATCAGAATCCGGTACTCTATATTTTTTGTTGATTTTGTCACGGGCACTTCCGGTGGGCTCCTAGACCCATGCTAATTAAACACAAAAAATACTCTATGATTTTTTTTTTTTTTCTTTTTGGCTGCACTTCAAGCGCAACTAAAACATATACACATACAATAAAAAAATTAACAAAATATATCGCAGCGGTAAAATACACGGACCGAAAGCAAAAATGGGCCCCAGCAGTAACCCTTCCTACAGTTATTGTTAACTTCAACCCAATTACAACTTAAAATACTTTAAATATATTCACATGACGATGTAGCCTCAGCAACCCACCACTTTGTAACAAAATTGTTTCAAAGTGCATTTATTTTTTAAAAGGGACAGCTTCAACCCACTTTGTAACAAAATTGTTACAAGTGCGTTGACTGCTGCTGCTCTATATGGCAAGTAAATAACTCAACTACTCTGAGTAATACAATAGAAAAGTATATAAAAATCTTGAATTTTTCAAACCTTTATGTTTTAGGACAATTCTCGTCAGATTGCTTCAACTCAACCTATACCAACTCGCCTCGCTTTAATTCAGCCCCTTTATAATTAAAAAAATGTTTTAAATAACTTTCCATGACAATATAATAGATCAACCCACCTTGTAATAAAATTTACTATAAGAGGTTAAGCTCATACATACTGCTGCTCTATACTTCAGTAAGAGAGACCTCCAACACACCAGAAAAAATTCGCCACCTTCCCAACTCGCCCATTAAATTGCGGATCCCCATTTCAACCCACCCATATCAAATCGCTCTACCCCCTATTCAAACCTCTTACAAATTAAAAATACACAACAATCTGCCATATGATCACTTTAGCAACCCAGTTCAACCCACTCTGTACCAAAATTGTTTAGGAAGCTGCTCAATATCCCTTAAGTAACTACATGTAAAAACAATCATATGATACCGCACACAGGAATAGCGGTATTGTGTTGTTAAATCTACTAGCACTTTCCCAATACCACAAGGTATGGGTGAAAAGTCCCAAAATTGGCCATGTAAGATTGATACGGATATAGAGCACAGCATCTTACACTCTTTGGTAAATAATTTATTACATATAGTGCATTTGCCTCTTTTTTAAAGTTGAACCTCCCTTATAAACAACTTTACAAGTGGGTTGCCAAAGTTATATCGATATGGCAAATGTTAGTTTTTTATTTGTAAAGTGGTATTAAATAGCTAGGGTAGGGCGATTGATATGAGGTGAGTTAAATGGGGCTCACTAATACTGGGTCTAGTATACAAATATTGACTGCTATGAGGGGCACGGTAAAATTATAGGCCCAAGGTGATGTCCAAAACCAGACAATGCCCGAAGCGAAGCGAGGGCATAGATGGTTTTGACATCACCTTGGGCCTATAAATTTAACCGTGCCCTCGTTGTGACAGAAAGGCGACCCGGTGGGTAAAGGATAACCAGTAGCAAAGACTCCTCTTCCTCAATCATTTTTGTTTTATATACCGGTATATATATAGATTCTTCTCATCTGATTGGTTAAAAGATTTCCCGAACTGACAAATATGCCTACAAGCTATTTGCAACGATTATCGTACAGGGGACACGCACGCGCGCGATCTATGAACACGGTGTTGAGACTGTCCTATTTCCGGGCACAGTCGATTGCCATGCCCCGGGCACAGTTCATCGTGACGTCATCTTGATAGAAAAAAGGGGTCCAGCTATTTTAATGACTCTACTTTTAACCAGAAGAGAGGAATCTATATATGAGGTATATAATGGTAATAGAGCGATTTTGTTAGTGTGTTGGAGTTCTTTCTTTCTGTCGTATAGAGCAGCTGTATGAGCTCAACCACTTTTTATTTATAATAAAGTGGTTTGCTGAAGTTATATTGTCATGGAAAAATATTTAAACTATTTTTAATTTATAACGTGGGCTGAATTAAGGTGGGGCTAGTTGGTATGGATTGAGTTGAAGCAAGCCTGACGAGCAATGTGTTAAATGGTAAAGTTTTTCAAAATTGAAGATTTTTATATACTTCTCTATTGTATTGTGTTACTTAGTGTAGTGAAGATATATATATTTTACTGCCATATAGAGCAGCAGAAGGTTAAAGGAAAACCCGTACAACGAAAAATATTATACAATAAGCGATTGAAGTGAGCATTGATACGAGGCGAGTTGGTAATGGGCGAGGTAATACTTGGCATAGTTGTTATCGGGCTAGATTATATTGGAAGAGTTGACATGGGAAAATTAATACTGGGGCGAGTTGGTATGGGTGAGTTATTATGGAGCGAGTTGATGGGCAAGTCAAAATGGGGCAAGTTAATAATACTGGGACGAATTAATATGGGGTGATTTGCTATGGATGAGTTGGTATTGGGCTAGTTGATATGGGTCGAGTTAGTGTTCTTTAATGTAGAGCTTTGAAGATTTCATCAAATTTGATTTTGTTACAAAGTGCGTCGAAGTTGTCCCTTTTTGCTCTGTCACAAGAGCGCTTAACGCCGTTCGTAACATTTTTACGTGCGGAGTAATGTTCTTACTAGGAAGATCTCTGGAAAGTTCATCACTTTTAATTTTGTTACAAAGTGCGTCGAAGTTGTCCCTTTTTTGTTATGTCACAAGATGGCTTAACGCAGTTCATAACAATTGTGTTACAAAGTGCGTTTTTGTTATGAAGTGCGTGCCAACAGACGTGTGGTATCCATTGCAGAGCGCAAGCTGTAGTGACTTTGTTTATACAGTAAAAATTATGAGGCAAGGTAGTTTGGTCCATATCCATTTAAGCATTTGAAGACATAAAGAAATACTTTGTACAAAATCCTCTTGTTCACAGGGAGCCAGTGAAGTTCTTTTAAGTACTGGCTATACTTGATGGGAAATAACTAGCGCATATAATGAGAACACTGTAGTGCTATAATAATATTTTTGTGTCGCTAAAATTGCGAAATATGAATTTTACACCATATATTCAGTATTTTCATACTTTCCTCAACATATGACGTCATAGTACCAAATTTATAGGAATCAGATGTTCAGTAACGAAAATCACAAACCACCCCCCTTCCCCCTTCGGGAGTTTTGTTACAAAAAATTGTTCAGGTAGACGAGGGTTAAAGGTCCCAGGAAATGAAATGATAAACCTACTCCAAATCTTTGTTGGGACATTCCATTGCAATACACAGGGCCAGAAAAAAGAATACACTACCAATTGACATCATTTGTGAAACTATTGATTATAAGTCAGTGTCATGAATAAATTCACACCAGTCACCTGGCATTTTCTATTACTCTCTGAAAATCAATGGCACCCCAAATGATGTCATCACCAACCCAAATATTGAATGCTTTCTCGTCCCTCATTGTAGACTTGACACAAATCACATCAATTCTATTTGCATTTCCTGGGACCTTTAAAGCCACGATTAGTCAATCTATCCGATTCAAAATGCCCATTTTGTCTCTAAATTGCTCGAAATCAACACCATATATTACTGTTCTAAAGACACTAAAGCATTTTAAAGCGGTCTTGAATATGCCATTTACGACTGTTTCTATACCCGACTTTTATTATAGTAATCAATGCATAAAATTGCAATTTCTTGAAATATTGGGCATTTACAGTGGTCTTTACTACAACAATTTCCAATACAACAGTGCAAAAATGGACTTTGATGGTAAATAGTGGGCCCGATTTGTTTATATTTTGAAGAGATAGCTGATAGTGGCTTTAAATCGTAATTTAAAAATCGATCTTTACGAATGTTTTTATTCTTAGGATGTCAACGAAGGTTAATGGAGGTCTTTCACCTTTCGGATTAGCGGCCATCATTCCAAATTTCTGGAGACTTTCTAAATCTAAATGATGACATGCATGTTGGATATGTATGCATAAAAATATGGGTCACACTTTGGATAGCACAAGTACTTTGAGGTTGGGTATTATATTGATCTGAATGACGAATACTACGGGAACTAACACCTTGTTATAGGTTATGCATGAGTGAGGTGAAAGACCTCTTAAAGCAATAATGGCACATTTTTTGAAGAGCGCCCCAATTTTCAAAATTTGATATTTTGGCACAGGTACGTTGGTAATTGTCTAGGAAACTATGCCTGCGAACGAGAATGCTAAAAATGCGTATTTATCATAAAATAAGCGATTTTGTAATTAGAATTGGGAACCCAGATTGGACTTAACGGCACAGGCGGAAATGCTACGTTATGCAGTCCATGATGAAAAATAGTGCCAGCCTCCAGAGAAGCAGATAACCTCTAACTTGACTTGCCTTAACCCAAATAAAACAAATAAGGATGAGGTAGCTACGTACCGGTGCGCGTATTCCCGGTATTTCAGATTGGAAGGCCGTTTCCAGCAGCCGTTGAATTATTATCGGGATCCCCGATAATAATTATTCTAATTACAAAATTCTTTCGTTTGTGACACACAGACATTTTCGAGCTTAACCGTTCACAGGTATAGTTAACTAGCCAGTTACCAATGCAACCGTGTAAAAATTTCAATTTTTTTGAAAAATTGGGGCGCTCTTCAAAAAAAATGTGCTAATATTGCTTTAAGCGTGTGTTATCTAAACTCATTTGATGAAGCGTGTGCTTTACATTCGTGTAATATATTAAAAGCGACAACAATGAATGGGAAATAGAACTGTAAATACGAATTCTTATTGAAAAGCATCGTTAAGAAGGAATAAAATGTTTTAGGTAACAGAGAAACACTAATACTTTATCATTTTTTTTTTTATTTCAATAGGAAGAAACCCTTAGACTTCTCAGTCACCTATACAATCAATGCAACGACCTGGATGTAAAATCAATATACCCATTGGTGTGTTCGTTAAGCAGAGTAAGTGCGAACGCAGCTATAGGCATAAAATTCGATGACAGAACATGTTTTGGAAGATACAAAAGTGAAATACAATGAACTCGTCATTCTGTTCTCTACCTTAAATACATCATTTGTGTATTTGTACTTCAAAACGGAATTAAATTATCTGCCAATCTTAGATTTTAGCTTTCGTGTATGAACCAAGTCACATGGCTTTGTATCGACATTCATGGTAGGGGCGAAGAGAGTGCTGCTATTTTTAGACTTTTACAGGTTTGAATTAAACTCGGATTGATTGTTTATGGGTGCTTTTCCAGGTTTAATTAAATGTAATTTTAGTAATTGAAAAATTGCTCTTGCAATCTTTCTCATTTTCTCTCTGTCTCATGTTTTCACTGTCTCTCTGTTCTGGTTTCCAGTCTTTCATTTTCTCCATTTTCATCTTTCCCTCGCCTCCTCTTTTTTATTTAATTGCGCTCTGCGCTCGCCTGCTCATTTGTTTCTAAATTCCATTTTCACCTTTCCCTTTCTCTTTAGTTTCTCATTTCTCGTTTGTCTTTACTTTTTTCTTTGACTTCATTCTTCCTCCTCTCCAGGCCAGCTTTTAAGACATGTATTTTGTCAGACCAGACTGTCACACACCTAGATGTTACAGTTTTGTACGAATGAGAAAAAAATATGTGTTAGATCTGATTTGGAAGAGGAATAGCATGCATGTTCTTATAATATACAAAAATTAAACTTTTTTGACTAATGAGAAAAAAATATGTGTTAAGATCTGATTTGAAGAGAATAGCATGCAGTTCTTATAATATACAAAAAATCAGAGCCTTATTGTCTATATAAATGTTTTTATTCCATCATAAACATAACCTTATCCTGCAAATTTCCGGATACAATAGTAAGCCTTTCAACTTTGAAGATAAAAAAGAAGCTTTTACGACATAGTATTTATTTAAAATTCGTTTGTTTCCTCTTCGACATAGTATTTATTTAAAATTCCGTTTGTTTCCTTTTTCGACATATATTTATGTAAAAATTCGCTTGTTTTCACTTAAGAGTACCTAACTCGCGTTCACAAAAATTTACTGTATATTTTTCATTTTAAGTAAAGTAATGATTTTCTTTTAAAAGCGTTACTTTCTGTATTATGAATTCATTTTACTTCTGCAATGTATCATAGAATTTAAAATTATGAACGTAATCTAAATTCTATTAGTGTAACAGACGATCGTCGCAGTGTTTTTTACATCTATGTATAATATCATTATTACTGAATTAAAGTGTTAAAGCAAATCCTCCTGCTAGTTTCTACGCATGGGACATGAAGAATGTTGTTTATTCATAGTGTTCGGAAAGCCATTCCATGATCATTATCCACAATTGGTATTCCTTTACGGATTATATCGAATTGAAGGAGTATAGTGTAAATGCCGCTGGGAATCTTGACTGTTCTTAGGTAAAGCTTTCGGTATTACCATTTCGTCTTTTCAGCGGGCTGACTGGTATTAGTGACCCCATTAATGTGGAACAGTACGGTAATTTTTTTCTTTTTGTCTGAAAAACATATAACCCTACGTGCCGGCTACACCCGTCAACTACAAACTTGTTATGTTATACTACGAAGTTACATCAAATATGGGAATAGATTTGGTATTATTTTGTATCATGAAAGAGAATATTTTTCCGCAAGGATGTCGCATATTGTCATGATTTAGCAAACCTGAAGATACATACTTACATTTGCCGATCCTCGGCCCTCGACCCCGCCACTCGCATCATCAAACCTGAGATTTTGGTATCAAAAGAGACTTTGTAATTTCCACTTCTCATATGCAAAATATCATCGTTTTATTATCTCATCTGCTTTCCTTTCTCACGGCATGCACCTTGTTTAATAGGTCTGTAACCTTCGTGGTTTTAATATCATTGAGTACTAGTCTATAATAGTCGTGTAATAGACACATTTGTTTTGGGGTATGTTATTTTTATGGGTAATATATATATATCTATTCTTCCAATGGCATAGACTATCATTTGTGAGCAAATTGAAGAAATTTCATATTTTCTGAAAATGTGCCAGTGCCGCTTTAAATAACGCAAGAATAGCATTTACAAAATAAAGTGTGGAATTTAAAGCGGCTTTGCAGAAGAATAAAAATCCAAATTTACTACCCTATTGTCAAATTACTGCTATTTTATGGCTGCAGAACACAGAAAATAATCAACAGCGATGAAAGAAGTCTTGAATCATGTCAATTTGATTTTATTAAGAGAAACATGAGAACTCTTTTTGGCAAATACAATTTCCGTTGGCTCAAATCTACAAGTCAAATATAGAAGGTGAAACTGCATAGGGCATATCTTGAGAAAACAGAATAATCACAATTGGAGATTGGCAACAAGGCATGGAAAAGTCGGTTTGTCCAAAACAACTTTCAGAAAGTTCAGAGAGAAAGAATTGATGGAGGATGAAGAATAAAGACAGAGTCAAGAACCAATGGAAGATGAGCATGGATCGGAGGGGGGGGGGGCACTTGTATTCAAAGGTGGATATGATGTGTGAACAAGAAAACGCGTAAAAAGGGCCTCTTTTTCCAACAGGCGATGTACGCACGTACATTGATTAGGGTGTCAAAAACAGGAAATGTGAAAACAGGGGATGGTTTTTCTTAACCCTGAAATTGTGATTAGGGTATGTAATATTCAAATTAAGCAGATATCAAATCGATCAAAAATATTGTAAAGCAAAGCAAGAAAATGAATGGTACATTAACGAACGACACAATGCATTGCTTACGGTAGCAAAAACCCCCCTTGAACAAAAAAAACCCCCCAAAACAGTCCTTCTTTTAGTGTATACCAAAAAAGACCAAAATACTTGTTTAGGATATGTTTTTAGTCAGTGGAAATACTTGTTTAGGGTGCATTTTTGTAATTTCCATGTCACGCATCATATCTACCTTTGAATACAAGTAGTAGCCCCCGGGGCATGGATGTCCTATGTACCTCAGGGCACGAAAGAGGATAGGAAGGTTGGTAAAGAAAAAATCTTGGCTTCGCATGGATAGACATCGCCACATTTGTCATATTTCACAGTAAGGGACTATCATGGGGGTGGGAGGGGGGGGAATTGATCCACCCTGTCGAAAATAAGACCAAATTGTTCATCCGGTCATAAGGTATCCAGATACATTTTGGTTGTTGTTGTTGTACATGTATATCGGTGTAAAAGAATATTTTATATTTAATCATCTTGAGAGATCATTCTGGAATCCCGAGGAGAATTGGAGGACGTGGGTACTGTTCAAATAGTAACCCACGCCTTCCAGTTTACCGAGGGGACAAATAGATTCCACAAGAATCCGAATAAGATCGTCAAATAATTGTTTTATATCATTCGTTCTTCATTGATTACGTAACAGTGAAGCTGAGGCTTACTAAACAAAAATAGGCGTATGCTTCACCGCTTCACATTTTTCCATTTGCTTTTTTTTACTATTCTCACTTTCCGCGCTACTATCGATGAATTTATTAGTTGGTCTTTGTTGATCTGAGTTGCAGTGTTATTTTCAGTGAGTGCATCCACGTTGTTGTAACGGTGTCGTCTGCAAACGATGGTCAAAAAGTGAAATTAGCCTCAATTCAATTACAGCGTCAAGTTAAATCTAGAGCAATAACTAATGCGCACGTACATATACGTTGAGATATGTAAGTAGGAGTCTAATATTTATAAATAATATCAATAAGATAAATATACAAATAAAATGGTTATAGTTGTCCACACTTCCCAACACAGATTGTACTGACCGCCGTGCCGGGCATATCCACTGACCTCTACACATGGATAGCGGGCTGCCGCACTGCAGTTGAATGCTCGCCGAGTGTCACAACAGGAATTGTTTTTTTTACCTTGACAATATGGCAGGAAACAATGCATACGCCTGCTGGTGCACATATTCCACACAGATGTTCTATTGTTATACAAAATTCCTGTTGTGACACTCGGCGACCCAGACCCGCTATCCATGTGTGGGTCATTGGGCCTATCAAAGTAGGTCTAGTATATTGAAGCAATCAAGCGTCAATTTAACTTCAAGTGACTATTCATTGAGTCCCGTCCTTAGATATCATTTCTTATTTGCTACTTGTTTTCTATATGCATTCATGTGAGGGATAACACCCTGGAAAATTCTGACCATGATTGGGTGTAATGAACTTTAATTTCAATAAAGGGGTTTCTATTTGATTTTACTAAAATACTCATAACATTACCTTGAAACAATCATGCACATGCAGTTAAGGGCACCTTCACACCACGTAAAGGGGTCTTTTACAGCCTAATGGTATCATGGTGAACAAACTAATTTAGGGGTTTGGCCATTTTGTTACCCACTGTGACACAGTGACATACTGACCTAGTGCCCTAATCAAGACGTCTTGTGACCTAATCGAGACGTTCAGCATCACTGACCTCTATATAGAGGTCAGTGTTCAGTATGCGCAAAGCTAATGGAAGTCTCATTCTCAGACGGTCTATCGCTGCTCTGCTAAAGCTTCGATTACGCAAATTTGTGTATCCATGACCGTCTGATGAATGAGAGTCAGACTATACGCTAACGGGTGTATGTCCATTCGGACAAAGTCGCGCATAATTGTTTTTCCCGCGAAAGTGTTTGCGGTAGTAGTCTTTAACATTTCCCAACCTGGGGATCGCGACCCCAAAAAGGGGTCGTGGGCAAATGAGAAAGGTGCCGTGAAGCTACTTTTAAGTTTTATTTTTAAAAAGGGAAAGACTTCAGAAAATTAAATGTGCTTCTCCTCCCGGTCAATTTACGAATGTCGTTTAAATTAAACCCCGGTTTAAACCATCATATTTTCAAGATGTGAGGAACATTGGCCTGCAGACTTGGCGCAATGCCGAGTAACAAGCGGGGGGGGGGGGGGGTGGGGGTATAAAGGTCGGGGGGGGGGCGCCCCGTGATATAATCATTTAAAATGAGGGTCATGGGAATAAAGTTGGAAACCCTGCGTTAGGACCGGCAGAATTAGCTCAACTGTATTAGGCCTACTAGTCGCTATCTCAATTCATAAGTTTCTGAAATAGGCGTCTACGGTCTACATGTGCGCGGGGGAGTTGCTGCGTATTTATAACTCGCAGGCTATGCATTTCCTTTACGCGTTGTCATGGTTCAGTCTGATGAGCTTGTCTGGCGGGAATATCCTGGCGTAGGCTTGACGCAAAGAAAAGGAATTGGAAGTGGAAGTCCAATACTTTCAAAACGTTAGGTGTTAACTTTTCCCTTAATGTCAATTCCCTTTATGAACTTAATTTTACCCCTAAACTTGGTCAGATTGAGCAAACCCTGAACTGTTGGAAACATATAGCGGAGCGGCCGAGCCTTGAAAAGTCCTCTAGTTTTCGAGTTACCCCTCCCCACCGTACAACAAAACACAACCACCTTTATTTGAAGGATAAATATATAAGATTGAAGAAAATGATGATTGTGGTTGAAATATTTGGTGGCAGGGATGATTTCTATGCCGAAAAATGAAATTTGGGCTGCAAGTTAAGCGAAATTATTATTTTTTATATTTTTTAAGGTAAAATATTACAATCTTATTTTTATAGTATCCTTTTTGTTATTGATATAGGCTTTATACATTGCATAAAGGCTTCAGGTAATACTCGTTGTGGTGACATGTGATAAAAAAGGATGCTTTTTTTAGGAAAAAAGGTGATTTTAGGGCTAAAATTCTATACCCTTTATATATTGAATAAAACAGAAATCTATAATATAAATGTCAGAGATTGATAGTATTGCATGATGATTAAAATTTGTTTTGCTAAGAAATTAATAAATCTTGATACTCTTAAGTTTTTAGCCCAAAAACGTGATTTTTTTACCCAAAAAACACCCCTGCCACAAAATTTTTGACCACAACCATCATTTTTTAAAATTATTTATTACTATCTTTCGAATAGAAGTGGTTGCGTTTTGTTGTACCGAGGGGAAGGGTTGTCGACAATTTTGCAGTCCAAACCGCTCCACTAATAGGAATTTATCCATTTTGGGTAAAGTTACTGTTATCAAATCCCTATTGTTACCCCAGCTTCTGTATCTTTTTTCAGTGCTTTGCTTTAATATCCCTAAAATATTTTTTAGGAGATTGAATCATCTCCTTTATAAATTCATTTGGAATGGGGGAAATAATCGAGTCAAAAGGGATATTTTATGTAATGATTATGATAATAGTGGGCTGCGGATGATTGATCCTCTTTTGTTTTCTCAGGCTCAAAAATCTATATGGGTGAAGCAGTTGCTTGACCCTGAATACTCCAGCTTTTGGGGAAAAAAATGGAAATTTCTGTTTTGGAAAATTTCCACTCTGACTGGACAATCTTGTTGAGGTCTGATGCTCGGATAATGTTGATCAACTCTCTAACTGTCAGCAGCTCATTGAAAGTATTAAATTATGGTACTTATACAAAAACAAATCTCAAGAGAATTTAGGTAGACGTTTCATATAGAAGTCCCATTGATGCAAATGAGGTATTACCATTCATTCCGTCAAGCACTACTGCACAACGTCATACAGCGCATGACGGAATCAATTGTAATACTTCATTTGCATCAATGGGACTTCTATATGAAACGTCTACCAGAATTTAGCAGTCGCGGATCCAGGAAGGGGGTGGAGGGGGCGCGCGCATCTCGGTAATTCTGCAAATTCTTGCAAAATCAGCCCATTTTGGACAAGTTACAGCCTTTCAGCCCCCCGGTAATTTTGACGTTTTTCAAATCCTGGATCCGCCCCTGTTTAGGATGGTCAGATTTTCATCTTCAAGACCCAATTTGGTGGAATAAAAATGTTCGCTTGAAATCCAAAAAGTTCTTTTTTTACCCTGTTTGGGATGAAAAAGGAATTCGTCATATTTCGGATCTTTTCCTAGGTCATAATTTTGTTAAGACCTTTGAAGATTTGGTCGTTGAATTTGACATTCCCATTAGTGACAAAAGGAAGTATAATTTTTTAATGAATGGAATTTATTTGGATTGGTTTCAGAACCCCAAGAATATTCAAGAAAATGTTTTTGAAAAAATATCGACCTCTCTTATGAGGGAAAATAAAGTTACGAAATATGTCTACTCCATTTTAAGGGACCAGGCTCCTGTTGAGGTTGAAAAGAAATGGATTGATTGTTTGGATGTCCCAGAAGAATTGGAATGGAATTATATTCACAATGTTAATTTCAAGTGCACCATTGAAACACAATTACGGTCTTTTTATTTTAAACGTTTTCATAGAGCAATTTGCACCAATCAGTTTCTTCATAAAATTCACAGAGTTGACTCACCAAATTGTTCTTTCTGTGAAAAATTTCCTGAAACCATTTTGCACTTATTTTGTGAATGTGAAAAGGTTTCCCACTTGTGGGATGATTTATGTTTTTTGATTAATAGTGTTTCTGGGGAAAATTTTATTTTTTCAAATTTTGAAAAAATGTTTGGGGTTACAGATTCCTCAGAACATGATGATTGTAGCGAATTCAACAACCTTGTACTATGTTTTCTATTACGGTACCCGATGAATCTGCAATTGAACATAACATGATATTGACTGCTGAACACAATCCTGTTTATGTGCAACAAAGGGGTTTTGTGCCAGAAAGGTTCGAAGTACTTTGTTTATGAGACGGCAACACTACACAGCGTAATTATCCCGATTAGATATAATCATCCCGATTGGAGTGGGTCAGTATGTCACTATGTCACACGAAGTAGGTCACAAAATGGCCACACCCCTAATTTAGTTCTGTTACCTTATACTTACCATAGTCAAACAACTAAAATGTTTTCATTGTATAATGGTACTCTGCCCCGCATAATTACGGAGGTTACACGAGCGAACAACAATCGCTCGCTAAAGTCGATGTCAAACTTGCATTCACGATCACATGAATGCTGAGGTGACAATAGCGACTGTTGAATCCAGAACAGACAATGTAGACTAAATTACACACCTGAAGTTGTCCGTTATAATAGAACATTGGTGTTTCCACACATGGGTGTTAATTGGTGAACGTGACCGTGTTGGTTGATGTTGTCTATTTGTAAGCAAGAAGTAAACACTTTGAAATCTGCATACAAAGCCTGTCGGGTGAAGACCCAAACATGTATAGCGTAAAAGCTTATCAATACTTGACCATATTCAATTCAGTAGAGGCAAACTCAACCAAACAAAATTCGAATAGGTAAAGTAAAATAAAACAAACCAAACCAAAATCAAATCAAACCAATCTTGGAAAACAACGCGACTACAAAGGGCAACAGTTTTTAGGCGATACATTACTCTTATTTTATCCACAAAGTTCACCGAATGTATAAGAAGGAAGAATAAACGCTTCAGCCACTCTAAACGTAATGATATTCTGTTCAATCTAACTGAAATAAGTGATAAATACAATGCATTTTATAAATTTATTTGAGTCAACATGAATAACAATTACAAATATTATCGGGAGTACACATCGAATGACTAATTTCAAATTTTAATAATGCCTTAATCATTTCACATATTAACTCCGGTAGGTTTATCAAAACAATGACACGGTAATTGATTTTATATAAACCGTCACCGTGTATCATAAATTCACCATCATTAGCTTTACTATAAGAGTACCATTATTATACTGTGTATAAAAACCGGGATTTCGAAATTGTTCTACAGAGTTGTGATTCTCTACAGAAATTACATCGTAGAGTGAAATTATGAATTGCTCTTCATTGAAATCGAACATTTACCGGCATTATTTAAATTGGCCACAAGACCGATAATCCCGTCATTCATTGAACTTAAAACCGCCATTGCAGGTTTTATTTGAAATGAAATGAACAATGCTTCAGCTTCATTTGCTGAAAAAGTTAAAAGTTGCTTTGATTCAGGTAATATGTGGTGCAAATTGTTTCCTAGCTTAAAGGATTGATATAAGGAATAGTTTGCCTTATCTGTTTTGCTTAGTTTTCACGTTATCCAACAAAATAGTCACAGGTCAATAGAATCCAATAGCTGCCAATAGCTGTTGTCTTTATTCGCCATTTTGGTTAATAGACAAACACGTAAGATAGTCAAAAATATTCTATCAACAACTTGGACCATTTAAAAAAATGAAGCAACTTTTAATTTTTGACCCTTTACCATGTTTACAAACCAAAATTGACTTTTTTTCACCATTTTTACAGTTTTTGCCACATAATTTCAAAACTATCAGCCATAGATAGTAAAAACTATATTTTTTGGAATCATTGTACCCCGACAAACATCATGGTGTGCTTTTCAACACATTCGGAACATTTTAAAATTTTTACCCCTGTGTAACCTTGAAATGCATCATTATAAGCGTTGTACCTTTTTCTTTATCTAGTGGAAATTTTATACGATTTGGTTCCAAATTTAGATACGTTGATATGTATAGACGTCTAGCGTACTACTTTATAACAACGCATTTCCAAACGTTGTAATGAAAGCCTGAGGGAAGATATTTATACGAACGAAGACTCAAATATCGACTTGGCCTGGAAATTTATCACGTATATTTAAGCTTAAACGTCTATTTTTTCCAAGGCAATTTTAAAGTAGAAAAGAATTATTTCACCCTTTGACAAATGCTAATTGAATTTGTCATTTTATATTGTTAGGGCTTGACTCTCAAAAGTGGATGCCTAACTCCAGAAGTCACACCTAAAGGTACAATTTCAATTTCAGATACATCCTATAGCTACGCTCCTGATAGTGGGTGAGCCAGGCAATTGGTCGAGGATCTTTCTCCCATTTGGGGGGGGGGGGGGGCAAAGAGGCATTTATACCAGGGCTACCTCATACTATGACATACACAATGTATGATGGCCATTCTGTAGGGGTAGCTTAAGCGAGCTAGGGGCTCGCAAGAGATTATACGGGGGTCAAAAATGTTGTTGGATTACATACCAAATTGTTGTATGATCCACAAGGATGAAAAAAGTATATTTTGTCTATCCCGACTTACCCCTATGGAGTTCTAAGCCGAAAACCGTTATAGGTCAAAGGTTAAATTTAGCTTTACAGGGGGTCAAATACTAAAAAAATGCTTCAGGTCAGTGAAAATGGTCTCATATTGTTTGTAATGTTCTCACAATTAAAATAAGGCATGTTTTACGACCATCTGCAAAGTGAAATTAACAAGTTAAGCACATCATTAGTACTACCCCTATACCCCTATAGGGGCTGGGGTAAATTTTGGGTTGTAACTTCGGTACTAGTACATTGTACATTGTCCAAACATAAATCATTTTACTTGTAATTACATTACAAATCATATGAGACCATTTAAACTGAAATGAAGCGATTTCTAGTACTTGACCCCTGTAGAGCTAAATGTACTTGACCTCTAATAACGGTTTTTTTGGCTTATAACTCACATTAGGGGTAAGTCGGAGATAGACAAAAAACTACTACATTTTTTTAATCCTTGTGTTCATACGAACAAATTGGTATGTAAGTCAACAACATTGGACCACTTTTCAATTTTGACCCCTGTATAATCTTCTGCGAGCCCCTGCCGCTTATGCTACCCCTACAGAATGGCAATCAACATTTTTGTGTACGTCATAGTGTTTAGGCACCCTGGGATCATTGATCTTTGCCCCCCCCCAAGTGATAAAAACGGCTAATTTGAGGGTCTGGCTCATCCACTATGATGGAAGATAACGATACAGTAAGCGGTGTTGACTGCGTAGCGGGCAAAACACATGTATAGGGATTGTGATTTTTCACTGTGCCGTGGCTGCTACCGTAAAACGGGGACTGGATTGACAATGTGGCCGTGGGCTATAAGCTGCGAGCTGTGGGGTCGTAGACATAGGTTAACAAAGGATCATTTGTCACGTAGGATACCTCATACGTAGTAAGAACAAATTAAAAACAAAACAAAACAAACAAAAAGCGAATAGAACTAAAGAACAACATGTGGGGTGTAAAAAGTTTGGACCTCTAATGACCTCAGTATCTTTTGACCCAATTTGGACAAATTCTTTAGACAAACACAACAATTCAAATCCGCGCTTAATATTCACATTTGGGTGATGAATCCAGGGTTCTCCCAGTTTAGGTGCCAGTAGTTGCGAATGCTGCAAAATCGAATATTTATCTATAACATTATTTCTCTCTATTTTCACCCAAACTGTCCTTCATAGTCGCTTGGTACGGCTTTTACCTTAAAATGTCGGCCAGTTGGGAAACGATAGCTTTATACAACTGGCCATCACTTTTAATTTTGTCATTGCGTATTTTAATGATAAAATACGTGATCGATTTTAGCTCTGATTGCAAATGTTATTATTCCGGCCCTGGTTGGTAGAAATCCAGAGGGTGTTTTGAATCAATCCCAGAAATGCATTGCAATGTTCATATACTGTACTATACCAACCACATGTCAGGGATAAGAAAGTGTTCAAGAAGTCATTAAGAACCATAGACATTTCATGATCATGATAAAAATTCCATAAGTACTAGCATCATGTGGGCTAAAATGAGTGTAACGGTCTGGATTTTTGTGGGATCACTGACTTAAATTGAGTGAAATTTTCAAAAAACTGTTGTATTGTGGGATGCACTCAATAGACCCTCTGGTAGAAATCTAAGGCCCCTTTCCACCTATGCTGCAGTATTAACATCATGCTCCGAATTCCTCTGAACAGCTCTAGTACCTTTTTAATCCTTATAATGAGAGAACTACATTGGTGTACATTTAAACACAATTTGATTTGATTTCAAATTTACCCCTGTACTAATTCCCCCCACCCCTTATTTTAGAAAGTTCCCCACATTTCCCAGAGGTTGGACCAACAAATTTTGATTCAGCATCCTTCCAACTATAGAAAAACATTTTCAAACCTTCTTCCCCAAACTTCTAGAATGGGATTCTGATTTATAACCCTATACTGTTTCCTGCAAATGAACATCCTTTGAATTTCATGGTTAATAGTTAGAAATTGTAGTACGAAAAGGATTTTAAGTGTAAGCTAGTTCTAAGAAATCGTGATAAACCTCCACGAATCAATTAAACCTCAACCAACTAATCTCAAGCTCATCATGCGCACGAGCGCATTTCTGTTATTGCTTTTAACGTTTGTTTCAAGACCGTTTGTATTCTCAAAGAAACTGTTGTCTTTCTATTCGAAGTGAGTTTCATTATCCAACGCATGATAACGGAATAGTCAATGAACCCTGAATATTTCCATTTAACCGCAAGTATTTGTGATCGGAATCTAATATCTTAACAAATTGGTGACCAATATCCTATATCTCGCTTGGCAGCATATCAAACTTTATAAATCAATAATTCAGCAAAATCGTAGTTAATTACGTGATGGTTAATGGCATGTTAATTTCATTTAAGTACTGGTGCATATCAATTTGATCAATTTATGGGAATCGTGAAGCGTCGAATTTTTCTTCCGAGCCATAGAGTCGATCTAGGTCGATCCATATCTGCATAATACGAGGTATGCTTGTTTGTCCTAATTTTATTAATCTGTCATGGTTTCCACCTGATAACCCCCGTCCCTCCCGAAAGGGGGCGGTTAGGCCCTGTGATTTTCGCTACTGAACATCGGATTCCTATAATTCCATAGGATTCTTTGAGTTTCTTCTTTCCCAATATGATTTCACTATGAGTCATAATTTGCCGAAATTATGATATGAAATAAACTGACTCACCACATTATTATATCAAGATATCAATAGCACTTGTATAAAAAAACTAGTCTGTTCTCCCATCAAGAAGAGCCCAAATCGGTGAAAATCGATATTCCTCATTGTTTGGTCAAAAATTTAAATGCCCGCCCCTATCCACCGTGTGTACTTTAGAAATTGACAGCTTTGCTTATATGCGAACTTTATGACGTCATTCCGACGTACTTCTAGGCATGTTTATACTCCCCTGGGGGCCCTTTTTTTCAAGTGGAATATCATGCTCGTGTATGGCCTCCCAAAACGTAACCCAAGCACGATGGGCACTTGGCAGGAAAAACACCCTAAGCACGTATTTGGGTGATTTTGATACCCTAAAATCAATACTTTGTTGAATTTGCTACCCTTAACAAGTGTTTTGGTTTAATTTTACTCCCCTAAACAAGTAATTTGCAAAACAATTTAAAAATACACCCTAAACAAGTATTTGACATTATTTTGCTACCCTAAACGAGTACATTTATCAAATGTACCTTTAACCATACACTGAACAGGCTATTGTCTCTTATTGTAACTTTACCCGAAAAAGGAAACCAGTTACACTGTTGCATTGATGGTTTTTTCGTGTATTTATTTCACTCTTATGTGTAAAAGCATAAATTTGCGTATTAAGGCCTAATAAGTTTTAAATTTAAATCCATTACTTTAAAATTTCAAGTCTTCTTAAAGTTGTCCCGATTGCTTTGGAATGAGTCTTGTCGGATGTCGTAATTGACAGGGTTTTCTGCAAATTCAAGCCATTCATTTGAACTAAACCGGGACTAAATATGCCTGCGCCTTATTTTGATTGATTTTAGGGGGGGGGGGACACAAAACATTAGAGACAGGACCCTAATTCGTTTCTATACGCACATATACTTGTAACGATCGGTCATAGTGTAGATTAGCACGCAAAAATAAAATGAAACTCCTAAGAAGGCCTATCTGTGTATGAGACAAATTACGACATAGAGAAACTAAGCTAACCATAAGGCTTAGTACAACGGTTAAAGTTACTCGGGAATCTATCATGGGAAATCAGGAGAAAAGTGGGAACAAAACCCACTATTTTCCAGGATTTTAATGTGTTTTTTTACAAGTATTCAAAATATCACCCCTAACACGTATTTTTTTTCGACGTGAAAAGCATATACCCGAATTTTGAATTTTTGATGATTTTGGGATACCCTAAAAATGACGACGCGCGTACATCGACTGATCTCAAAAAACGACCGACCCTATTATCGTTTTTTTTGTACACGAGTCATTCATCGTCCACCTTGGAATAGAAGTGGCCCCCCGGGGTATACTCATATTGGTGTCAATAGAAAGAGGAGGACCATATAGCTATCCATTGTACCAAAATCAAGCATGTTGGTACTTCTCTTCCGAAACAAAACCCCCTCTTAGATAGACGAGGATTAATCGCTGCATATTTAAACTCCAAATGTTCCTCTAAATGAATGGCAAGTATCGGAAACGGTGTTATACTATGATCGTAGAAATAATGGCTGTCAAAGACGTTAACTAGTTGATTAATTAGTAAGGGACCAAATCAATACTCAACCGGCGGGCATTTTCCGGTTCTGCCCGGTTCCAGGCGGTTCATTTAATCTGCTCAATCTTCCCAATCATTTTAATCCGATTAAGTAATTCAGCAAACTTAATGAATTAATTGAACCGCGCGGAACCGGGCAGAGCCGGAAAACGCCCTCCAGTTGAGTATTCAATTCGTCCCTAACGATATACCAAAGGACAGCCATCACATATTACGGAAATTTAACGCATGTTGTGGTAAACGTGAGTGTGGAACATTTTTGGCAATTGTATCCATTGGAAGTCATGGTTTTGTCTTTCTGTGCCAACGTTTGTACTTACTTAGGTACTAGCGCAATACTTACTTGAAATAATGCATATGTGGGTGTAAGGGTGTGTGTGTGTTGCGCGCGAGCGAGCGTGTGCGAGTGTGTGTGTGTGTGTGTGCGTTCGTGTACGGAAAATATAAACCTTGTGGGATTATGAGAATGTTTTCTTCCTAATGGAATCCTTAACAAATCAAATTCTGCCTAACTTTATTAGCTCCTTAGAGACGGCCCGTTGTCATAATAATATAATACCCCGGAAGGCATCTCGTCACCCATTAATAGTTTATCCTTGTTTGCTATCCAACTGGACCCCAAAACAAATTTGCCCTCCACCACACCCATCGCCCAACAGCACTTTCGTTAAATATACATTCTATGGAGGGAGTTAAAAAAGTCCCCACAGGCATATGTTTGAAGTATGTATACAGTATTATGTGATTGTTTTGTGTGTGTGAGTGAGTTAACAATTATTTTGATAATGTTGCTTGATGATTTCTTTCTTTTAGTTTTAGTGTGTATAGAATACAAGTCGCATTCGATATCAGGGACCAAATTCTGTGCAGCTAGGGCTTTCGTTATGACTAAGCATACTGAATGCGTTTTGGTAAGTACACCTCACCATTTATGACCACAAATCAAAAAGACCTTTGCTTTTTAGATGATTTCAAATTAGAGTGTTTTAAATCGTCATGCAGTCCCTACCGCTTTCATGTTGGTTTTTACTTTAACCGTTTCCCCTGAATTCTCCCGGACATTTGCGATAATTGGTCCAAATATAAATGTCAAACAATGTCAATTAATCATCATTACGATTTGTACGAGGATGTCCGTTATATAATGTCTCGTTACTAGTTCGCCATAACCTATGAGCTGCAGTAAGTGACATTCCGTTAACTCCAAGATGTTTAACATCCGAAAGTAAATTACCGCATACACTCCTGTCATATACGCATGCAGTGTTATAATAATATGGGTGCCAAATTCATTAGACATTCTGTCTTTTTACAATTTGTCAACTTTTCCCGGTCCTATCGAGACATATAACATTATACAGTTTTATTGTGCAATTTTTGTCTAGTAATTGAATCTGAAAAATAATAACGCCATGGTAAATTGTTTAAACTGACTAGAATAATGAAATTTGCAGATTTCCACTTGCACACCCATCGCTGCAAATACATTTACCGTCTACATATTATGTATATTGTATGCTGCCAAAAGGAAAATATTTGAAATATTAAGTCTATAGTGGTAACCTGAAAGATATCATTTTCTTTTTGGAATTTCGTTATTATATTCTCTCAAATACATGCAAAAGAAATTAAAAATATTATTTAGCATAGCAGAGAGTTTCTTGACAATAAACACAAATTAAACACTCATGTGGAGAGGAGGTTCCTAGCTAGTACTTGTGTAACATTTGGACACGCATCGTTTCATGAAAAAAAATAAATAAAAGTTCATATTCACCACTCCGTTAATTAGACAATTAGTGCGGGTCCCACGGAATCCCCTTGTCCACCAACGCTAGTGTCAGTAAAAAAAAATCGGCTTAAGTATTAACAGGTTCATATAATTAAGCAATAAATAATAATATAAACTCATTTAACCCTTTATGCTGATAGTGATCAGTTTGAGTTCTCCATGTCTCCATCTCGCCACTCTACAAACCTATGAGAAAATTAGACAGCACACAATGCCATCTTCCAAAAATATGACACGTTAAAACACTATGGTTGGTATTCTGAAAGGGAGACTAACTTTAGACCTGGGTTTAAACCAGGGTTAGTCCTACAAGAGGGGACCTTTTTTTTTCTTTCAAAATACTGTGAAAGTTAAATGTAACGGGTGAGAAAATTCCTCATGGATGGGCTAGAACAGCCCATCCATGAGGAATTTTCTCACCCGTTACAGCACACTTTCAGAGTATGTTGTAAGAAAAAAGGTCCCCTCTTGTAGGACTAACCCTGGTTTAAATCCAGGTCTAAAGTTAGTCTCCCTTTCAGAATACCAACCAATATTTCGGTTCAGTATAGTTAAATTGGACCTTCTAGAACACATAATAGACGACCGTATTCAATAGCCAGCCATGTTGGTGGACAAGATAGACGCATTCGAGTACTACAATACATTCACCTGTCAAGGATCCCTGTGCAATCGCTAAACATGGATCGATTGACAGCTTAATGTATTGTAGTCCTAGAATGTATGCATCTTGTCCACCAACATGTCTGGTGGCTGACGTCATATTGAATACGGTCTATAACAACGTTTGATTTCCACGTATATATTTGGTGGAAACGGGGCTGCTTCAATTTGTGTTCCTTTTGTTCCGAATTCAAAACAATGTTTTGCCCCTAATTTCTAGGTTACTTATAGAATTCTAATTCCTAATTGGCATTTGCTTATGGCCCACATCTGTGGTACCAATCGCATTGAGAAATCCCTACGGGAACATGGTTAGCGTGTGGTCTCATGAGAACCCCCTTGTCCAAATACCCGAGTAGGGATACATTGTCCACTCAAAGAGACACAGGATAATTTTCAACAAAATCTAAAATTCTTTCAATTTGTTGTTAAAAGATTTACTAAGACCTAGGGATAGCAAAAGGACATTTTGCTACTCAATACTGTATCACAGTACAAAGATTTCATATTATGATGCCAAAGACTTTCCATGATTTTGGTCTTTATTGCAAACTCATTGTGGTTTCTTTATCACCAAATTAACGTATAGACCGTATTCAATATGGCGTCAGCCACCAGACATGTTGGTGGACAAGATGCATACATTCCAGGGCTGCAATACATTAAGCTGTCAATCGATCCATGTTTAGCGATTGCACAGGGATCATTGACAGGTGAATGTATTGTAGTACTGGAATGCGTCTATCTTGTCCACCAACATGGTTGGCTATTGAATACGGTCTATTGCATGAACTCCTACTCATCGATTCTCTAACCACAAAGTGTCAAACAGCGTGCATACAAAAGAAATCAACTGTAAAGTGTATTTACTTGAGGTGTAACACTGTAAACCTAGGTTTCTGAATAAAATCACTCCGGAGTGGTAGTATTTTAAAAGCATTCCATATATTCATAAAGGGATTGATTTAGACTTCAGAAGAGAGTTAACACGTGTACAGAGTGGTCCAAAAAGGGTTACACTTTTTTGTCTACAAATTTCTCAAAAGTGGGTGGATATGTCAAATGTTTGTTTTATACTATCAAATCAAATATTGATTATGTACAATATCTTGTTAGAACCTTGTGAAAGCAGCGATGAAAACAAAGCTCAAATAACACATTGGCGACCGTGTAGAGAAAAATGGTCAAAAACCACTTTGCACAAAAGTATTAATTTCTACGGGGCAACCATGGTTAACAATACATGTAAAAGCATTGCAATCATGCAAAATATGTTGTTGTATTTCTAAGTTTGAGGGCGCACTATTTGCAAAAATGTGCATGTGTCTCTTTAAGTGTTATAAGCGGCACTGGCTCATTTTCACAAAATAGTGAATTCTTCAATTTGCTCGCAAATAATAGTTAAGACCAGTTTACTCCATTTTTTATCCAAATCGGAGCAACGATAAAACTTGACCCCTGTACAACTGAAATTGAGCCTCTAACTCTGAAACTTTAGGCACATCGATTTCAAAGTCAACATATGCCATATGCCCTCTTTCGAGTATTTGCAGCCAGGCAAGCAGCTAGAAAGTTTGCCCAAGGTTCGCTTCCCCTAGCAACGCCCAAAGAAAGCCAAGACTCGACCTCCCTGACCACTGATCTCTATACAATGGATTGGAAACCTGAGCTTCGTAATTAAGGCACTGACGGCCATATTGGTCATCCAAAAAGAGCAGAAGCAGGTGGTTAAGAGCCGGTCATTTAAACAAAATTTGTTCCCATTGAAATATGGATAAACGACATAACAGACTACAGAATCAAGCCAATTCAGTGAGTTCATTGTATTTGCGCGTATGGAATGGCATGTCTCTAAAACGTGCACCCGGGATACAACTTCTGTTAAACAGGTGTCTCTGGAATGCTATTGTGTTCGGTAGACCAAGATCTCCGCCCGTTGCTCCATTTATCTAGTATACAATTACTGATGTGTAGCCAATCCATTTTATAGAGATCAGTGTCCCTGACCCCTGCTGCAGAAGCGAAAAGCGATGTTGTATAATGCTCAAGTATTAAAACGCCATGTTGTGCAAGTCTGCATAGGTTTGTACAGGAGTACATGCACGCGAAGCAAAATTCAGAACTGAGAAGTCGCAAAACTTAGAATTTTTCTACGACTTCTAGTGTGTTTAAATAATCATCTAATCTGTTGTTAGTTACTTAAATACAATTACCCTGGAATTTAAAATATTAGAGTATATTGAGACACTTCCTTTTCACAGCCACTGCCAACTTCTGTCACTTATTGATCCAGCTCTGAGCTGACACTCAGGGCAAAGTTGATACCATGAATAGATTAAAATCTGCTGAAACTGATGGTACAAATTATTGATCGGCTGAATTAGTTTGTTTTTCTAGAAAAAAATCTCTTTTTTGTAAACGAATCGGAAACTTCCATAAGAATACACATGGAGGCGGGGCTTTAGTTGTACACGTCAGCCAAACAGGAGCCTCTAACTTGTTACAGCTTTACCAACAGAGGGCCTCATTCACAAATGTAAAAACAAAAGAGTGAAAATTGGATGTGTAGGCTGTAGATATTAAAAACTATACCTTTTTCGTTTCTGAATCCTTATGGTTAGACACATAACCTAGTTATACATAATGATCAATTAAAAACAAAAATGACCCTAATCTTTGTCTTGGTGGTTGTCCCCTCTCCTTAGGACCGATTTGGAGCACTTAGAATCACGTTTCAGAGTTCCCTGGTCATTTGGGCAATATATTTTTTTAAAAAAAATAGCTCAAACTTTTAATTACACAGCTATATTATTATATAAACTTCAATGCTAATATTAAAATTATTAGAATTAAGTAATTGAACATTACCGCATGATATGTTCAATGATGGCATAGACGTTTTTACAGATTAACATTTAGCTAACCATAATATATACTCTGTTTCTTGATATTATGATAATATCCTATTCCCATTGAGGGTGTACGCCTAAAATAAACCCCCTTTGCTAACGCGGATATTATCGATCATAATATGTATGATCGTGATAAAAGTAAGAAGGATGCCATAATAAAATGATACGGATGACTGGCTGGTATATTTGTTTCTTAAAATAGATAAATCTTAAAATCAAATTATGAAAAAATATCAACATCCTTCCAACGCACTGTCCTTGATACTACAGGGTGTGCACAAAAAAATAGTGCAAGGCGAAACCGCCCTCGTTGGAGGCAAAAACAATAAAATAGTACCGCAATATTTACATCATATCACAAATGAAGTCTTGGCTTTTAATTACTGTTTAACAGCATCCGATTTGGTTGTTGCAATCTAGAGATATGGGCAATATTCGAAGAGAGGGTAAAATACCAATTGTGCCACTTTTCACAAAATGGGATAACTTAATACAATCAAATCATTGCATGATAGGACACGTAATTGATTCGAAAGAATTCATCCAACACACAATTACAATGCTTGATCTTTTTTTCTTGTTACTTCATAGTAATGTTACTTTATATCAAAGTAAACATTCTAAAATGATTTCATAAATAAGTAAAGAACATAAAAATAGAGCTGGAAACATAATACACTACCAACCAATTATTGCACATCGTGCATAGCACACATTTTTAAGAGTTCTGGAAAAAGAACAAATAACCATAGTTCTGTAATCAAATTGAAATTGCACATGACTGTTTAAAATAATGATAATGGAACTCTGTCGATGTGCAGTTGCAGGTTATGATGTAAAATCTTAAATCAATAAGCCCTATCAGCATACAAATATGATGCTCATTCTTTGTATCCCAATCTGGGAAAAGTGGCACAATTGGTATCGCACCCTCTCTTGGAATATTAGCCATATCTCTGGATTGCAACAAAAGCCAAGGCTTCATTTGTGTCATGATGTAAATATTTTGTCACTTAGTTATAGTTTTTACCTCTAACGAGAGTGCTTTTGCTTTGCACTATTTTTGTGAACACCCTGTATGTGTAGAACATTTAAAATGTTTCAATTAAACACACTCGGGAAAATATAAAGAAACGTGTAAATCTAAATATGCTCTAGCTCTAATACCAGCTTTAATGGAGTTAGCTAGGTGGTTATACCTCCCCTAATATTATTGTCGATACTCTAAATAATGATTTCTCTGACATAGATCCAAAGCTTGCCTCAAAATTGATTTCTACTGATGACACAATTTAACATGCCTCATTCTACCAGTAGAGCTAATTAAACTATTTCAACCAAGTATTCCAACAGTAATTACCTCATCAATTACTCATTCGTGCTATACATTAAGTGAATGAAGAAATGCAGAGTAAATCCTATTTTCATGGCTGATGGGCATTGCTCCGATTTATTCGTACTTAAATATTAATAACCTAATATCAGACCGCCAATCTGACTTTCCTCCATCTTATTCTTCTGCGAATGCGTTAAATAATGCAACAGAAAGCAAATAACTTAATCATACTTAGAAAGATAATTTGATTGGTTTGCTTTGGATTGAGTAAGTCATGAATTTGTTTCTAAATTAAATTTAACATTGCAGTAAAAACCTGCATTCAGAATAAAACAAATAATTAAAATAGTTAAGAAATGCTCAAATCTTTGATTTGGTTGTAAAGAGGGATAAACAGGCTTTTTTTTTTGGTGTCATTTGGACTTTGTAGAAGTTATGCCTATTTTGCTGAGAAACTTAAAAATCCTGTTTGGCCATATTGAGCCACATGAAGATGCAACTTTTACATAGAGTAACATCGTCTTCAACAGTGATTTTGGAGAAAAAATATCACCAAAATATTGTCCAAAAAAAAAAGGTGGGTGAATAATTAATATCCATGAGATTACGAAACAAAATGCTGATTGAAAAAAATGTTCAATGTCCCAGAAAAGAAAGTCAAGGTAGCTGGTGTAAGAGGATAGTTTTACCTTGAATCAGAAAGTCAAAGTGAAACCATAAAAACGAGTGCAATTTAATTAATTTGGCAAAATATTATACATATTCTTATTTGCATGTATACACATGATACCGTATTTATTATTCCGAAACCATGGTAACTTAGGTAATGTTAAAATTGATGATACACATCTTACCAGAGTCTATTCGACAACATATCAATAAGATTACATTCTACGCTGCCGTAAGCATATTAATAATGTATGTACATTTTAATAAGTATATAATTTAATATTTTTAATAATTTTGCAAAGCTCAAATCAATGTTCTTGAAGAAAATCACAACTTTGTAATAAAATTCCGGATCCGGATTTTTTTGTTTATATATACACAGTATCCCATGGTGCTGCTATACTACATATAACTGTTCACTACATTAAAACCATAGATGTGAATTATCTCAACCCTTGGAATTGAGCATTATACGTGAAAATCTTTTAGTTCCAGCTGACTATGTGTAAGTTAACTATTTTTTTTTTAAATCTCTGAGTCAGCCTTTAAGATCAAAG